>OX637926.1:13280315-13577815 GCA_951802735.1 Nomada hirtipes
TAAACGGTTCTCTAGCCCGTTGATTAATGAAATATATTATATTATATTATATATTAACTAAATTTTCGTCATCCCCCTTGAGTAACAGAAATCGTTATCTCTTACGGCGACGTTAATTGATCTTCGAAACTTCTTCGGAGCTCCCCTCTAAAGTCACGGAAGGGTCCGTTGCCAATCGGAATGATAATAAAAGCACCGAATTGTCCCTGCGGGCGAATATTCATCGTTCTAGTTGTTTGAACGGCGCACCAAACAGCGGCTGGCGGTATTGTTGGGTTTTTTGAGCACCGGTAGACCGGTTTCATTGGCAGATACGCACGTGCAGCATGCCTTGGTTCACGGTTGTTCGTCATGTACCACGCCTAGCCTATGTGGCAAGGAGCACGAGTTCTAGACCAACATCGAGATACTATCTCTGCCACGGATAACGTCCGGGCCTCCTAAGAGTCCGGCTCTAATGGCCTGTGGCCACGATCTCCGGGGAATGGATCCGATACGCTCCAACTCCTCGCGATTTCCCGCGGCAACTGGTTTAGGCAAATCGATTAAAAAAGTATGGCAAAGTTGTACAAACGTGTGCTTGACTTTTTGGAGAACGCAGGCTCCCTCTCACTTCCTTGCTTCAGGAGTTTTGCCGTTGAAATTAATATTCGATTAGCTGAAATAATTGAAGGCAATTTAATTAGCTAAGATCTGGAATATTCATTTTGCACATTTCGTTGTCTCTTTTATTTTTTAGCTCCTCTTTTCTTTGTCAACGCTGCTTTTTAGGATAGTATACGAAGATTTTTCTTTGTAATTTATTCAGCGATCACACGCCAATCAATTCTCGCCGATGATCCCCCCGAACCCGCGGCTCGAATACAATTTGTCCCGATCCGAAAAGTCATTCAGGATAATCGATCAGCTGTCTAATAGACGATCGATCACGATTTTAAATCTTCAAGGATTTTTATCTCTCCCATGCCAGACGACTAACGAGACTTTCTTTGCTTTTTGTGTTCCAGCAAAAGGTGAAATTCTGGTTCGCGACGGGTGGCGCCGGATTTTGTATCAGCAGGGCGCTGGCGCTGAAAATGACTCCGGTAGCGGGGTAAGTCTATTTTCATTCTGCTTTTATACATTTTTCTTCGTGACCTGCAAATTGCTCGTTTGTAAAAAAAAAAAAACAGGAAAAATATTCGAAGAAGACAAATTATTATCTCACGTTAAATTACATCGGCATGATTCAATGTTCCTTTCTCGCTGTCAAAGATATTTTCTCAGAACGTATTATACCAGGTGACCAAGAATTTCTCGTCGCAGAAAAATTCTCCATCGAACATCTTGTTAAATATTTTTTCGTAATTCTGCCCCTATCTCGAACGTCGCGAAACGGAGAATAATCGAAGGCAAACAAGCCTCCACTGTTGCGCGCTCGTAAATAATGATTTATGACAGTCCGCCGCATAAACGTCGCTGGAGGATCGCTCGAATTGCTCCTCGAGACGAACTTATTGATAATAACGCGGATAGCCGCGCGACGTCGCGATCAACCATTTTCATTGCTTGTCGTTGGCCGCTTAAGTGGAATGACTCGAAGCGGATTCGAGCCTCTGTGGCCCAACTAATCGAGTCGTTTTATTTATAATAATAATAATAATATATTTCATTAATCAACGGGCTAGAGAACCCTTTAGTATACAGGGGACTGTGTCACATAGAGAATAATAGTATCATATACAATATAAAGTGAAAACAGAATTACAGAGAAGAGTAACAAATGAAATAGGATAAAATAATAATAAAGTTAAATAATAATAGAGTAGAACAGAATTTCGGAAAAGAATAACAATTGAGACAATTGAAATAAAGTAAGATACAATCAGATAAAGTATAATGTGATGAGA
This sequence comes from Nomada hirtipes, assembly GCA_951802735.1. NCBI lineage: Eukaryota > Metazoa > Arthropoda > Insecta > Hymenoptera > Apidae > Nomada > Nomada hirtipes. The sequence goes on from OX637926.1 coordinate 13,282,205, forward strand.
TAACATAAAATAAAGTAAAGTAAAATAAAATAAAATAAATATTTTTATAAATCTCATATAATTGATGCCCGACCAAGTACGTACTTTCTTCGCATGCACCTCTTTGGGGTAAATCAAGGGTTGGCTCGAGGGGTAGCTATCTGATCTGTTTATTTGAAAGGGTTGGACGAACTGTTGATTGATTCCCTGGAAATTTTGTTCAGAATATTACGGTTCTGAGGAGGAGGCCACGTTCTACTGTACTATATTTTATGCACGCAAAACTAGACTACGGAGTTCTGGTCTTATTGATCGGGCAGCTATTATGGAGCGTACATAACTAGGTAACCTAGAACCTATTTAAACTTGCAAACCGTTTGTCACTTGCCAAGCTTCCGTGTGCGAACTCAAACATCCCAAGCAAGTATTCCTCCGCATTCCAGTCATAAGTCCAGTCATAATTTTTTTCATCCGCCATCGCCACAGTGGTTTTCACCCCCCGGCGCACGAATACTGTAATTAAATAATCGCCCATTCAAACATACAAATATAAATACTACCGCCGTGCCAGTGTAAAGAAGAAAGAGGAAGGGAATCGAACGACGGGACGAGTCATTCTGGCAAAGAGCCCAGCACCTGGGAGGGCTTTCGAATCAGTTTCCCGGTTCCTGTCCACGTAGTATATGCACACGGTCCTGGTATTATCCTGCCTCCTGTACACTGGTTCACCTCATGTTGCAACACGTTCGCACAGAAGGCGGCGTAGAAGAGAAGAAGGGAGAGTCGTGCAAGTGCATCGAACTGCTTTCTCATTCAGGGACGTTGCCACTGCTCCCTCTCTCTTTTCTCCCTTTCTTATTTTCCCGATGAACGTTTCAGACACCGATTGAACAGCCTTCGATGCTCCAATTCTTCGCCTTCTTTTGTTTCGCTTTTAGAGAAAGGCTATTCGAAGCCTCGGTGTTCTCCAAGCATATGAAAACCCAAAGAACTTTGGGGAATGTATTATTTTTTCCTTTCCATTTCCTTCTTTCAGGAAGATGAAATATCTGTTTCTTCGACTGATACGTTTGAACTTTCAGAGTTGTCATTTTCTTGTTCGACGTGCTCCGAATTTTACTGCTTGCGAAATGCTCCTTTAATGAATTGGTTGCACGAAAGAGTAAGCACATATTTGTGATATTGCGCATAGATAAGGGGTTGCAATTAGATTGAAGTTTCCAGTTAATAGCGCTGAGCAAGAAGCTGGCATTGCTTGCAGGTATTTTCGAGTACATATAACTGCCTGTTATTTACGACGCACGACAGTCGTAACGGTGCATCCAGCCTCTGAACTGTCGATGGATTTCCATTAACGTACCTGCCAACGGTGTCTCGTTAATAGCCGAACAAATCAACTTTACTAGTTCTTCGAAACAGTACTACATATTGCTACTGCTTCTTCTTGCGCGTTCCCTTCATAAAACCATGTCGCACCAAATTATCTCTGCCCTCGTCTGTTCTTACGTTAACCAGGGACGAATGGTACTGATTAAATTGACTGCATGGTATTCTTCGATAAAGGTCTTGCTCGTTGAAATTTATAATTAACTGGCAACGAAAATTCAGCCTTTCATCTTGGCAATTATCGAAGGTCCAACTAAACATAAATTTAATGTTGCATGAATTTTTACTCCCCTCTTTTCTTTCTTATTCTTTTCAATTTTTCTTATTCTCCCTGTCTCCCTTTTCATAGTAATAATAATAACTGGATCAAGTATGCCACTTATCACGATCGATCTTTCCGAATCGCAAACTGGAAGGGTTGAAGCAAGCACCGATCGATCAGTGCAGTCGAGATCCATCGATTAAAAGGGAATCTCGAGGATTTTTCCGTCTTATTGCCTGTCCATCGAACGCAGTCCACGACTGGTTCTGGTGGAGATAGGTCTTAATTAACGACGAATGCAACCAGACCAGTCACAATGGGCTTGCATACGCTGATTGCCACCCACGTGCATTCACCCACTTGCAGGAAACTCGATTCTGCATGCAGCTGGGTTTCCATCGTTTCCTTGTTACCGATTTCTCTGTACAGCAGAATTTCAGTGTCACAATCGCCATTGAATTCAATGCCATTAAACGTTCGCATACCGTTGCTAATCATTCCTGCAAAGTAGTAGCCTTTGAACAGGAATGTATCTTCGATTCTCCATTATACTGTAATGGACGCAGAGAAAATTTGAACTTCCAACTTCGGTTTTTAAGAGATTTTATTAACACTTAGACTTGTAAGAATGATAATGAATGCGCTTGGACTTGTATGATAATAATGAGCGAACTTGGACTTAGAGTATGATAATAATGAGCGAGGAGTCGGGGAACCTTGGGTTTTTAAAGGGTGTTGGAAAGGATGTAGTAGGGATGTTGAGGGCGAATTCCAAAGGACTGCGGGTGGGTAGGGATTGTAGGTAGTATGACTAGTTGTTTTGGAAGCGGTGATGTGATAAGGTTCCATGATGAGTATTTGTGATGTCGGAACTTAAAAATATTTGTACGTATGAATCCTTAAGCGACTAGTAGATAATGAGTAATACAGAGGTAAAGAGATAAAGAATAATACAGAAATATATATCGTAAGACTAATATAGATATTTGGGGGCGAATACATTACAATACCTTGAATCGTGCCAGACCAATTCTTCTTGAAACCGTGGTCCATCGTCTAAAATAATGAATCGAATCCCCATTGCAACACCCTGTTCCTCTCAAATAAATTCCATCCAACGTAACCCTTCCGCGAAATTTACCCAACATGCCCTGTCGAAAATTGAGCTTCCACTGCCAATCGAAATCGTCGAGGAATACTTATGTATGCATTATGAGACAGCTTTTGCAGGATCGAATCGGTCGCTTCGCCGGACCATCAGCAGGTAGCCGGCACCAGTGATCTATAGATCGACGACGGGCCACGTATCCGTAGGAATGCCCAAATTGGTTTGGCCAGCCGCTGGTTTATAGGCGTACAGGCCGCGATCGCGCAGAGGAATCCAATTAGGCGAGCAATAATGGAATCAAAGAGATCCTTGAACGCGATCTTCCTCGATTCCGTTCGCCGTTGCATCCCCATGTTGGCCTCTCCTCTTTCGTGGGATCTCGGCGACACGTTTATTTCGCCGCCCACTTATTTGTTTTTCCACGAGCACCGAACACTTTTGGCCCAGGGAACGAGACGAATGGGCGATTAAAATTGCTGACGACAGTAACGGGGAGAGCGATGGGAAGAAAAATGCTGGCAATGGGAATTTTCTTCTCCCGTTTTTCAGCGAGGATGAAGTAAGATTGGGAGCTGTCCTATTTCGGTTTTAAACCATTGCTCCGGTTTGCTTGTCGGATCGATCTCGTGGCCTTTAATAATTCCACGGTATCGGTAGAAGTAATAAAAATTATTTCAGAAAAAAAGACGGAAAATAGTAATAATAATAATATATTTTTCATTAATCAACGGGCTAGAGAATCCTTTAGTACACAGGGGATTGTGTCACATAGAGAATAATAGCATCATGTACAATATAAAGTAAGAACAGAATTACAGAGAAGAATAACAAATGAAATAGGATAAAATAATAATAAAGTAAAATATAGAGTAGTTAATAATAGAGTAGAACAGAATTTCAGAAAAGAATAACAATTCAGACAATTGAAATAAAGTAAGATACAATCAGATAAAGTATAATGTAATAAGATAGCATAAAATAAAATAGGATAAAATAATAATAAAGTAAAATAATAATAGAGTAGAACAGAATTTCAGAAAAGAATAACAATTGAGACAATTGAAATAAAGTAAGATACAATCAGATAAAGTATAATGTAATAAGATAGCATAAAATAAAATAGGATAAAATAATAATAAAGTAAAATAATAATAGAGTAGAACAGAATTTCAGAAAAGAATAACAATTGAGACAATTGAAATAAAGTAAGATACAATCAGATAAAGTATAATGTAATAAGATAGCATAAAATAAAATAGGATAAAATAATAATAGAGTAGAACAGAATTTCAGAAAAGAATAACAATTCAGACAATAGAAATAAAGTAAGATACAATCAGATAAAGTATAATGTAATAAGATAGCATAAAATAAAATAGGATAAAATAATAATAAAGTAAAATAATAATAGAGTAGAACAGAATTTCAGAAAAGAATAACAATTGAGACAATTGAAATAAAGTAAGATACAATCAGATAAAGTATAATGTAATAAGATAGCATAAAATAAAATAGGATAAAATAATAATAGAGTAGAACAGAATTTCAGAAAAGAATAACAAATCAGACAATTGAAATAAAGTAAGATACAATCAGATAAAGTATAATGTAATAAGATAGCATAAAATAAAATAGGATAAAATAATAATAGAGTAGAACAGAATTTCAGAAAAGAATAACAATTCAGACAATAGAAATAAAGTAAGATACAATCAGATAAAGTATAATGTAATAAGATAGCATAAAATAAAATAGGATAAAATAATAATAAAGTAAAATAATAATAGAGTAGAACAGAATTTCAGAAAAGAATAACAATTGAGACAATTGAAATAAAGTAAGATACAATCAGATAAAGTATAATGTAATAAGATAGCATAAAATAAAATAGGATAAAATAATAATAGAGTAGAACAGAATTTCAGAAAAGAATAACAAATCAGACAATTGAAATAAAGTAAGATACAATCAGATAAAGTATAATGTAATAAGATAGCATAAAATAAAATAGGATAAAATAATAATAGAGTAGAACAGAATTTCAGAAAAGAATAACAATTGAGACAATTGAAATAAAGTAAGATACAGTCAGATAAAGTATAATGTAATAAGATAGCATAAAATAAAATAGAATAAAATAAAATAAAATAAAGTAAAGTAAAGTAAAGTAAAGTAAAGTAAAGTAAAGTAAAATAAAATAAAATAAAATGAAATGAAGTCAAATGGGATACAGTGAGAAGATAGTTCTTGATTCCTGAAAACGGAAAAATTAATAACTATTTACGATTTACAATTTACCGCGATTAAAACGGATTGCTTGAACGATATGAAGGAAGTCCCGAAAAGATTGAGACAATTGCAAAATTTGTTCGCGTTGGTGCATAAGCGATTGAAGCAATTAAATTTCCCATAGAGAGTCCGGTGGGAAAAATGCAGTGGGCACAGCGCTGCAATTTGAAATACGGTGTAAAGTACAGGCAATGCTTCGCGAAACGAACGTCTCAATCTGGTAAATCGAAGTGGCGTAGCTGTGAGTCGGGATCGCGATCGATAACGATCCATCGCGGCCTTCCAGGATCGAGTGCTCCACGAGTGTTCCATCCAATGCAATCGAAACGATCTGCCTCGACGAATGAAGTGGTGGTACGTGCGCCACGTAGCCGATAGTTTCATTCGGTGGATCGATCGCGAGATCGACAATCGATAGACAAACTTGTCTCGCGTCTCTTCCTCGTGTCGTTCGCTGTCCATCGCGAGTTCAGAGAAAATTCGTGCGACTATTATTTCGGAATTATCGCAACAAATATATTTAAAGGCGCTCGAAATTTCAAGAAGAAAGATAAATCTAAATAGAGCGCCTGTTACATTTATCTCCCAGTGAATTTCTTTTTCTTAACCATGCTCCTCGTTGAATCACGCCTTTACCAATTTCTCCATCTCCTCCGTATCCAAATCTGACAGCTCGAACCACCACAATTACCACAGCAGCCCTCTCAAAATCCCCGAACATCCAACGAAATCCTCCCGCTGGCAATTTGGAAATTCTCCAAATATCCAAGGAACGCCTTCTCGGCGTCCTTTTCGAAGCTCCCACGGAATGTCCCAGCGAAACGAAGCGAAAAACACCTCCGCCAAGCAGAGGGACAGAGAGGCCAGTCCCCCGGCCAGTATCAGCGAAATCTGTCGCCAGTTATTTAGCGCCGGACGAAGACGGAAAGCTTCGATTTCGTTGCCGAGGCCCCTTGCTTCCCTTGTAACCTCGAAATTTCGATTTCGTCGCGGCGGTATTTTAACGAGGCCGATATTCCGTGTCGGCGACGCAGAAAGGCACGGACCAGCGCGAAACACGTAGAAAAAGGATGGCTCGCCGCCGGAAACCACCGGCGAAAGAAAGATGGCGGCGCGTGGCGGGGCGGAAGATCGCCAGGGGGAAAAGGGCACGCGATTTCGGGACTAATCCGGCCAATTAAAAAGAGTCGAGAATGGACTCAGGTATATACGTTGAATTCGAGAATCCGCCGATGGTATTCGCTAATGAGTGCGCCTCTCTGTCTCTCCTCCTATCTCTCCCTCTTTCGTCGCGCTCCCGTTTCACCGCGGCTCTTTTTCCTTGGAACTTTTGCGCGGCGTCCTGTCGCTTCGGTGGTCACCACCGTGTGCCCGTGGACGATCGGGTTCGGGAAAACGTTAATTAGAGGAGGCATCGCTGCGTATGGGGAACGGGGTTAATTGGATATGGGTATAGAGAAATTTGTCGGTGATCCGAAAGGGTCGGCGGAGGAAGCGTGAGAAATTGGTCTTTCGATCGCTTTTTTTTTTTAATCGTAGAAACGTACGCTGCGATGGGAGGATCGGGATTTAGCTTTCAGTATTTATTAGTTAGATCTAACTGGGTTTGCAACTTAACGGGGACCGGTGCGGTATAGTCGTTGGGTCATTCTTAACACTAGGTTTACGGAACGCGTCAATTTGACGCATTTCAGAATTCGGTAGACAGAAATTAATGAGGGTCCGTTAATATTATAGAATTATTATTATTATTATTAATAATACAATTAACGGGCAGTGCCCTTTTTTACAACTTATATAACTAGACATACATGGTTTTACGCTATAATTCACAACTTTTATGCCTCGGATATTCTAAGAATTTGTTGCAGATTCCTTTTTGGGGTGGTTAATGATATATTAAAGAGGTCAGCATTATCCATCAAGGTATTATATAGAGTTGAGATGCGGTTTACCGGGTCTGCTACACTGTATTTCCTTTTGTACGTTTGAATGTAAAAAGTTCCTCTGCTTCGTAGATGCCTCGATGGTGCATAAAAATTTACAGATTCTAATAATGTTGAAGAGTCTATATTATTATTTAGTAGTTTAAGCAAAAACGTCGTGTCAAGAACTATTCTTCGATTTTTTAGCGTATCCAAGCGAAGTTCCTCTAATATGGGTGCATAATTATGTTCATTATATCGCATAGGGCGTTGTAGCTTGTAGGCGCAAAATCGTAAGAATTTGTGTTGCACTGCCTCAAACATTTTTATATATTTGCCTATCGATGGTGACCAGATAATGGACACTCTAAGGATGGACGAACTAACGTGATATAGAGTAAGCGAATAGTATCGATGTTCCGAAATTCTTTGGAGAAGCGTATTACAAATCCAAGTGTTTTCATAGCTGAATTAGTTATGTTTGAAATGTGTTTGGAAAAATCCAAAGAGGCGGTGAAACTTACTCCAAGGTCGCGGATTTCATCGATAGATGTTAAAATAGTTCGGTTCAATTTATATGGATAGACTATCATGTTGGAGCTTCGAGAGGATCGCATTACATGACATTTAGCAATATTTAGACTCATAAAATTCTCTTCGCACCAGTTGTTGAATCTGTCAAGGTCCGATTGAAATTCCTCAGTGTCCTCGGGATGGGAAATGGTTCTTAAACGGTTATGAAATGGTTAATAATTAATTATTTTAATAATATTTCATTTCTAAATTAGGTGAATCAATTTTTTACAGAAAACGCGCACTTTTATTGGCAATTGTTAATCTGAGGGAAGTCAGTAAAAATAAGTGTTCAAACTTGTCCGTAAGCCTAGTGTTAATCGTCCACCGAATGGAGTACAATCGGGGTTCTCGAAAGGGGAACGTCAGTGGACGCTATCTAGTCGAGAGCGCACCTGCGCGTCTTCCTGCTTTTCTTACCGCATGTGTGTGCATACACAGGGCAACGCAACTCTCGTTGCAATGCAAATGTGCAACGTGCACGACCCAACGTAACGAGCCTCACCTTCGCCGCGCTGGGCTTATAATTCATCGTCTAATTGATTTCCTTATTCCGTTGCTTTCAGTTACCATTGAACCCTGGCGCAGGTCGCATCGTTTCACTGTTAGCTCGTCGCGGAACAAATACTAATTGCAATTTAATCAATTTAATCGTCGCGATACAGCTTATTCACCGAAGCCAGCATTTTTAATGCAGCACAATTTTTGTCGCCGACAGGCGCGACTATCACATTTTTTTCTATCAGGTTTTATCAACAGGATAAAGCACGGCCTTCCGTACGTTTTTCTTTTTTAACACTTATGTTAGCAACCGGGTACCCGGGTACCCATTTCTATATTTGCATGAATAATTTTTGTATGTTCTTGATAAAATATCGCAAAACCGCTCTAGATCTCGATTCTTTGAACAATTTCACATCAACTCACGTTTTGTGAAAACAAATTTATGCAAAATAATGTGAATAACCAAGCTTCGAACTTCTACTCCATTTTGGTTGCTAACATAAGGGTTAAACTGTCTAGTATCCTCGTATAAATATCTACACCGAAATTATACAATTTAACCCTTGTATAAGCAACTTCTTCTATATTCATTCGTTAGAGTTTCTTCGCTGAATAAGGACGTACCTTCGTTTACTATACGAATAAAATAAAATAAATTACTTTTAGTAAACTGAACTGTCCATTATATATTATCACACATCCTCATAATCTAGTTTCCCAACAGATTCGTCCAAGTAATAAGACCCATAATAATAATAATATTCATATTATTCATATATGTATATATATTAATTAAAATAGATTAAAATCGCCATGGACATTTACACTTCGGTCGTGCGGTCTTAAGCGCACATTAGTTTTTTTTATCTTCATTCTTTCGACACTGTTGCGCCAATTCAAGTTTTGCGAAGAAAATCTATACGAAATATTTTAACACTAGAACTACCAAACCAGTCAAAATGACTGGTTCTAGATTTCTTTCTTCAAAGTTATTAACATATAGGTATTGTTGCAGCAATTCATGATGACTTTCAATAAGGCAAAATGACAATTATATATCTTTAATGTCCATTCAACCATTTTCGTGTTCATAATCTGTCTAACGTATACTGTCTAAAAAGTACCAAAACCTATCGGTAGTTCTACACCATCTGTCCCAAAAATAACCGGAATGGCTTTAAAGAAAACAAAATAGTGCAAAAAACATGACAAAAATCATTTTATTTATTCGAAATATTCTCCCTCAGCAGAAATACAACGATTATACAACGATTTGCACGTTCAAGAAGTGCATTAAATGACTTTTTTATTTCACTGATTGGAATGGTGTTCAGTATGCTCGTCGTTGTCCGTTGAATATCGTCAATTGATGAAGAACGGTTCCCTTTCATCGCCAAATGCAGCTTAGGGAATAGAAAATAATCGCAGGGAGCCAAATCAGGTGAGTACGGTGGATGTTGAAGCAACAATGGTCATCCGTCAATCGATGTGGAACAAACTTTGAATTTAGCTTCCGAAGATCAAGTTTTTCGGTTAAAATGCGATGAATTATTGTCTTGGATATTCCAAGTTCCATTTCCATAAATCTCACTGAAGATTTTTTCGTAATTTTCACGAAATCACGCACTTTTTCGACATTTTCTTCGGTCATCGTTTCAATTGATCGGCCTGATCGTTTATCATCATCCACATCATCCCTGCCTTGCCAGAATCGTCGATGCCACTCGAAAACTTGTGTTTGTGATAAACAATTATCTCCATAAGCGATTTTAAGCATTTGGAACGTTTCTGTAGCACTTTTACCGTTTTTAACACAGAACTTAATGTAAATTAATAATTAATTCTTCGCTCTTTATTCATTTTTCGACCGATGTATACAAACTAGTGTCACTTAATGCGTCGTATCTTGGCTTTTACCGAACGAAATCTGATGCAATTTTTACAACAATAGATAGCACCACTAATTTCGTTAAACTAGAGCCATTCCGGTTATTTTTGGGACAGAGGGTGTAGCGTTAAGTAACCGAGCCTCGAACTTATTGACCATCTTGGTTGCCCACCCGAGGGTTAAAAGCGACAATACATTACGGACATTTGAAATTATCCGAGCAGATCGAAATTTAACCCTTACGAATAAAATCAAGTCTCACCCCTTAAAACAAACGTCACGCTGAATTGTTCCAGAAATTCCATCATCGGTCATTTCTCAGGGAAGCAAGATTGACAATTCCTTTCGCTTAACCCCGTCGAATTCCCATGAACTCGAAATCGATAGACCCGCCGCCGTTGCACCGCCCTTTATCTCAAATTTATCCCCCTTTCACCGAAGTCTCCAAGTTCCACGGACAAATCTACGATAGGCGGCGGCGATCCTTTGAGACATTTGTCCGACGGTGTTCTCTCACGTGCACCATCGTGCAGCGGAAGGTGCCGAGCGATATACAAACCCCTGGCGAACCCGCGACTACCGGTCGCCGCGCCTCTCTAATTGGCACGATTTATGTCCATCGCGAATCGCGCGTCTCCTCGCCCTCGATGCTCAATCAACGTCCACCGAAATTTCTCTACAGATTTCAAGGTAAACCCTTGCCCCGACGACTCGGGATTATAGAAACTGGGACTCGCGATTCCTGGCGGCACTTGTTATTTTGAGAATTCCACAATTTTCAATTTCTGCGACGGGACATTTTCGATACAGTGGTACCTCGAATCTTGCCCGAGTATATCGAGTGTTCTTATTGATAGAAAGAAGAGAGGAGCTCGGAATTAACCCGCGCGGGAATCTGCACGCGCGAACGAGGCACCCGAAATTCGCCGTGGAAAATAATTGCAAGCTCGTCGAGGCGTGTAACGTGTCGCGGTCGTGGTTTATCGGACATCGCGAAGAGGAAGAACGTTCCAATCGATGGGTCGAATTGTCGCGTGATCGATGGAAATTCGTCAGGTGCCCTATCGAAGGTGGTCGGCCAGGTTTTCTTAATAAATGCGCGGGTACACGGTTTAATGCGGCTAACCAGTTTCGGTCGCCGCGCGACGAGCACGACGACAGGCCACGAGCAGGAACGGCAGGTGCACACGGCCTGGTCCGGCTAATCTACATGCTTGGAATGCCGGTAAATTAAGGAGCAGGGCTGCTCGCGGCTCCGACAATTAAACGGCCCCTCGTTACTTTCTCATTATCTGATTCTAATATTTCACGCGCGCTCCAAACTCGCGGCTTATATTCCATCCAATCTTTGAATCGCGCTCCTTTCGGCTCGGAAGGTCGGCGATCTCGAATTGTTCAGGTGCTTTCGTTGAGAACGAGAGGAGCTTGCAGGTGAGCCGGGACGGTGATAATAATTTGTCGTACGATTTCTATTAACCCTTTGCACTCGGATGTCCCCTCTGAGGGGACATCGTAAGTCTAGCATATCACTCGGATGTCCCCTCTGAGGGGACATCAGAGTTTATTAGTGATTACGGACAATAAACTTATTCCACCGCAACTTTGTGAGAAATGCATGTTTCTCTGAAGCTTTCTAATGAAATTGAACAAAAAACCAAACCAAAATATGGTATAATTACCAAGATATATGTAAAAATATATCAGCCGGTTTTAGGTCGGAACAGAACGTGAGAAGCGCGCTCTCCACGCGTTCACGCTTCTCTATATATTCTTTTCCAATTATTGTTTTGTGATTTACAACTAGAGATTTCTAAGCCATTTATTTGTCCATATTTTGGATTAGAACAATGGCAAAGCAACAACGCACGAGTGAGTCTCATGACATAAGCAGTAGTGAAGACGAGTTCCAGATAGGCGTTTATACAGACATGTTAGACGAAATACATGCTAATTCGGCAGAAAACGATAGTAGTGATAGTGATATCATCCAACCAAGGAGACAGCGAAATGGTTTTAGATTATACAACAAACATGGGCGGTGTGGATCTTGCGGATCAATACGCTTCGACGTATTGTTTTTTGCGGAAGTCACTGAAATGGTGGAGAAAATTATTTTTTTGGGGACTGGAAATGTGTGTTATCAATTCTTACATAATTTACCGAATCACAGAAGAAAGTAAAAATAAAGCACCAATGGCACATTACAGGTTTGTAAAAAGTCTAATAAATCAGTTGAGAGGTGATTTTCGGGAACCAAGAACTCGTCCATCCACATCTTTGTCGGGCAATAGAATAAACAATAAATTACATATTCCCAATGTGGGGGAAAGAAAACAGGGCTGCATTGTTTCTTCTGATAGGAAAACGCCAGGTGGAAGACGTCAAGCTACTTATCATTGTGAAACTTGTACAAACCAGCCTGCAATGCATATTGGGAATTGCTTCAAAATGTATCATAGTGTAGACAATTATAGGAAATAAAATTAGATTTTTTTGCAAAAAATATGTTCCTCAATGTCTACACATTCATATAAATCAAAAATCATTGCAATACATTACTTGGTTCCAAAGTTATACTATATAATATGACGCGAGTCCTATATCCACGTTTTCGCGAAAAGTGCCGTCGGGTTGCTGCTAGCTAACGCCCGGGATGGCGCCGAGTGCAAAGGGTTAATATTTCTTGTGTATTTCTTGTTTCTTGCTATTTAACAGCGATCGCTGTCAGGAATAATTGTCGCAGAATATTTAGACAGTCGGTACTGGCAATGTTTCTTAACATTCACGTTTATGATTGTACTCCAGTCGGTAGAATCTGTACGGTCCCGGTTTAGTTGATTCGAATTAAAATAATAGCCACACTAGACTGTACAGAACACGTTTGAATCTACATTATTATTTCAAGCGATCGGGGCACTAGACGCCGTTCAGAATCGGAGTACCATGGTGTCCGCACCATCGGCGTCTCTAATGGCCATAAATAATAACAGTTACTCATAATGGCCCCGTTTCCTGCACGCTCGGTGCACGCAAACGCGAGCACATTCATACCAGACGAAGAATTTATTGCCATTCGGTTTCTCTACTCTCGGCTGCCTCGTTTCTCCTCTTACTCTTTTCCTTCGATTTTCCCCGGCCACCCGACGTCCACCGGTAATAAACGCCGGATAATCCCAGTGCGATATGGGCGCGGTCCACCAGGAAATCCTTGTCAGTACTCTGGTTGAAAATAGCGAAAAAGTGTCGCGTGCGACGAGAAACGCAACGTGATTCATGGGTCGGCCAGTGCTCCGGGTGAAATATATTTTATTTCCGCTGCAATACGATGGAGAACTCCAACAATAGGAGCTGAGAAACAGCGTGGATCTTGACCGAGGAGTGTGGGATAAAATAAATAATGGAACCGTTGCTGGTCTTGCAACGCGGTGTGATTTTACTTGCCGCTCGTTTTATGGTCGCCGAGATATTTTATTGGGAACGGAGAAAGGAAAATTGTCGCTTGATAAGCCGTTGTGATTATTTCATTGACAGTGGAGTGACGTTGAGGCGAGCAGTTCTTAAAATTATTATAAGCCCAGAGTCTTTACAGTTGTCGAGCGCTCAATTAATACTTTGGTATTTCTTTCGTTATCAGAGGCGGAAAGTTCATCACCGTTGGCGACAGAATTAGGCTGCCCGACGACGTGACCATGGGGTACATCATCGAATACCTTCTGAAGAAACAGCTGACCGTCGTCGAGCAATTCCATTCCCATTTGGAACCGATGAAGTTCCTCAACAAGGACACCTTCGGCGAACAGGTAAAGTGGACAATTCGATTTATATGCGCGACACTTATTGCAGTTCGATTGTTCTAACACTACAGCAACTGCTTCTCACAATTTCTGCGTGTCGCATTTTCTACTCCGTTTAAGAAAATCGTGCACTTATACACGGCGTGCCTCTGAATCGAGTGTGTATCGTCGCGCTACTCAATCTCGGCTGCCTTCCAGCGACGGTGATTAATTGATCCGGTACGAGTGCGGGGGATTAAAAAAAATAAAAGAAACCCACGGCTGGGGGATGAATTAAGATGGTACGGGTCGCAGTGTGAAGTCTAATCGTGGGTAATGGGATAATCCCTGTGATGAATCACCGTCGCTGCCTTTCCTCGCTTGGACGCGAACAATGACCATTGATTCAATCGTCGCGTTTCCCGTTCGTCAGAAATTACCGAATGTACCTGTCCCTCGAAATCATTCATGGCCGAGCAGGTGATGGTACTGTTAGTCCGATCGCCATTGCCACTCGCAACGAATTAATCATTCATTAATTAAGACTGAATAATTATAAGAGGAAGGAAGATGGACCGTGTATTATGTAAAGAAATAGTGCAATAAAATAATACGTAGGATAAAATCGGTGAGGGTAAAGGGTAACAGCAATAAATGGCGAGTATTGTGAGGCGCGTTTGAGACACATTAGCAGCTTATGGAGCAGAATGCGAGCCGACCGAAATTTTCCATCGTTCGAGCAGAGCGTAACCGTACCTCGCTGGACAAATATTTTTGTTGTACTCGTGGGCAGAACTTGATCGGGCTTTCGGTTTCGCGTTTCAAGCGAGCTATAAGTGTGTGTGGCTCGATTCGAGACCCGGTATGCGAAAATAAGCGATATCACCATTGTGGCCTCGATAGTCTTCGCTGATCCTCGCACTGTGAATATCTGTTACTCGTCGACTTTGCATTAACTCTTTACGTTCTCTGTTTCAGGTGTCGTTCAGCTACTCCAAGGGGCCTAGGGACGAGTGGAACATTCTGAAGATCGATGGATTCGATATGAAAGACGATCCAAAGAGGTGCGTCTCGATTGTGCGATGGAAAAAATTGCACGAAAGTTCGTGAATAATAGATAGAGAGATATAACAATTAATTTACCAAACATGTCCTCCATTCCCTTATCTCCAAGTCAAATAAAAATAATGTAATGTAGCCAGCATTAGATCGGAAAAGTAATTAACAATTACGTATATTGCACGCCAGGATCTGCTCTTTCGTTCTCGTTCCCCTCTCTTAAATTATGCGCTGCACCTCGTGCATCATTTTCCCGTTTCCTCGACCCGTTTCCAGCAGCAAGTACTCGAATTGCCCGTGTAATTGCTCTGTCCGGGGGACGAAGGCGGAAGAGTGGCGAGCTAATGACAAAGATGCCACCGTTCACGCCGCTCTTAATTGACTTTATTATAATTACAAGCCGTCCGCACTTCTACAATCACCGTTTCGCGTTTTTACCCCTTCTATTTCTTTCTGGTGCTTCGTGTCTTTTTACTTTTCTTTTCTTTGCACGAGCAGTTTGGAAAAATAGATGAGTTTTCGTTTCCGTGAATATTAGCTGGGTTCATTAAGAGAGACGTATTCTCAATTGATTCTCCAGTATTGTTGTAATTATAATATTGGTATTAATTGTATATCTGTTACAACCAAGCCCCTCTGAATATCAATTTAACAATGTTTTAAAGTACCACCTAGAATTTGCTATTACCAAATTGTCCCCTATCATTTACCCCACCGTCAATCCACTATTCGATCCATTCAATAACAATTTCCAGCCACATCGGTATCTCCATCGACGATCCACGATCCGTTGGCAAATCGTGATTCGATGTGTTTTAATTACAGATTCAAATCGATCCACTGCCATCTGTTCCCCCACGTGCCCAACTGTCCACACAGATGATGATGACCAGCTGGATGAGCCATGTTGCAAGAAGAGGAAGACCAGGATTAATAAGATAACGTGATCTCTCGTTGTGTTCAACTGCAACGAATTCTTTGGTATTAATAATTAATTATGGTCGATCTTTTGACTAGCTCGATCGAACGTTGTTGTGTTTGTTACTTTCTCGTGTTTGTTCACGTTCGCTGTACATAGGTGTAGATACGTATATTTGCGGCTGCATGAACGTTTTAATTAACTGGAAACGTTTTATGGAAATTCTGAAGGTACTCTTATTTGTCGATTCAATATTTTCCATTCAATAACTTATTGTTTATTATTATCATTATTGGCAGGCTTTATTGTGCACCGTGAAAAATAAATTAGTGCAAAGAAATATACATGTATGTATATGTGTGTACACGGAAAGAGAACGGAATTCAGGTATAATGAGTAGAATTGAATATTATTGTAAATAGTTCGCTATTTTTTTTCAATTTGTTATTAATTATATTGAGAAGAAATATTGACCATCTGAGAGTTTCTTCAGATGTTTCGGAGCTAGACCTTAAATGGTGGACCACCCAAATGGGAATGTTGAAAGAATTTTTAAACAATTTAGGAGTATAGTTTATCATTATATACATATATGTGCATCTGTAAGCGATGAAAAAAGAGGTTTTGAATTTTTCGTTTCTTCTTTTATTTTACTAAAGCGAGAGAATCGTTGGGAAGACTTCCCCGTCACCCTGATTTGTATATAGAGAATAATTATTATATACGTATACGTGACACCTAGAGTTATCGTTCGAAATTGAATTCCGTAAAAATAGAGTGCAATTGAAGTTTGTCTATTTGGAATTTAGGTTGTTGTGCGGTAAATATGATTTTATTGATCGATGAAATTGAGTATATTAACTGTACCATAAATGTGGAGAGGTGCGAGGAATAATTGGCGACATTCTATTCGCTATAATTACAGAATTACCTTAAGCTAGTCTCGTGTGTAAAGAAGCAAATGGAATGGTCGTACTATGTGATATTTAATGGGTGTGAGTGGTATCGTGTTTTCTGTGTCATTGTCGTGTACGTAATACATACTACGATTCAGAAGAAATCTGATGCATATAATTTTGCTTGCAAAATTATACAAACGTTCTGTTTAAAAGAAAGAGAATAATATGTGTAAAAGTAATTGGCAAATGGTTAGTCAATTTTACGAAATATAAATTATTTAAACGATCTATTATATTTTTCTGAAAATTAAATACGAAGAAATATTTTAGCTATGATAAGTTTTAGTACTTTCGGTTCCTTCGGTATCGTTTCGTGTGCTGTTGATTCAATCAGTGTGCAATAATCGTGAGATATCTGGAAAGAAGGAAATATTATTCGTGGATCTGTCCGATTAATTACGTCTGTCGGTTATGTACATTGTAACTACGAGATTTTATATAATACATGGTATCTATTATATCGTTCATATCATTTTAACCAGTTTCCCATCCAAATTCTTCTGCTTCCTAGGTTTCCTAGTCCGTGAGAAAATTCATTTCGTAATTCTTCTCCCGTTTGTTTGCTTATTTATTCGGTTTAGTTAACTTCGAATAATAAAATTTGTATATCATTCAATTCATAAACGGTATACAATATTGTGAATTTAAATTCTTTTTTAATTTTGCTAAATTTCGCTTATTAAATATGGTAAATAGAATAGAGTAAGATCTACTGTATGTATCATACAATTTTGAAAGCGTGAATGTATCGAGAACATTTCACAATCTGTCGGTAACGTTGTCAGTGACAGGGAAGTGGTCGCTGTGCTCTAGAACCCTACAGCACCGACGAGATATAAGAATAGACAATTCACCTTATGGACTTTCGTGGATCAACGTGACTGATATACCGACACAGCAATCCCACGCTGATCCGAGCGTCCTCTGCACATGAACAGTGATCACTTGAAGAACTATTATTTACTGAAGTAGTGTTGGGAACAGGATTCATGCGATTGTGTGAATACATGCGAATGCTTTGAGGGAATCAGGAAAGCTATTTCTCGATCAACGTTTCGGTAGAAAAAT
Source organism: Nomada hirtipes (assembly GCA_951802735.1). NCBI lineage: Eukaryota > Metazoa > Arthropoda > Insecta > Hymenoptera > Apidae > Nomada > Nomada hirtipes. Next base: position 13,299,897 of record OX637926.1, read on the forward strand.
TGAACTACAGGTCGTGGGGCCGGCTAAAAGTTGGTCAGAACCCGCAGAAGTCCAATGGGCACGACCCTGGGATCGTAGGTCCGGCTAAAAGTTGGTCAGAAAACGTAAAAGTCCAGTAGGTATAACCCAAGGATCGTAGGTTCAGCTCAAAATTGGTCGGAAGGCCCACAAGTTCAGTACGTATGACCTTAGTACAGTAGTACGCATGACCGCGGTCGGAGACCTTCGACGAGTTCGAAAATTGCGAATACCACCGAGCGCGACCGAGCGCTACCGACGCGCCGGCGCGTCGCGGAGTGGGGATGAGGGTGCGCGGCGCACGCGGTGTCACTATCAGTTCAAGCGTCGTACCGAACGGATCGTCTATGCTGTCGAAGGTTAATGACATACATCACCTTACAATACAATAGCATCTCGGGGTTTACTTTACCACCGCATACGCTTGTCTATTAGCTTCTATTAATTAATACGCGTTTATTTAACAATCGTTTGACTATCGCGGATGTACATTAAAGTCTTTATCGAGTCTCTTTTGCTGGACGCTTGACCGATCATCCGGTACCACCGATTTTTTGATTCGCGATAGCTAGTCGTTTATTGAAATATCGGGTTAATTAATTTATTAGTTTAAACGGTGCTTCGAATCTTTATTATATTTTATTACACGATTATTCGGATTCGATGCGGTGTTAAGGTTGCGTTTATTTTCTTTGAAATGTCACTTACATACCCAGTTACATATGTCCTTTCGCAACTTTGCATTCCATTCTGATTTTAGCACAGGTTTATCACGTTGCTTTTCTTTTTGTTGCAGGTACAATGGATGATTGGTTGGTAAAGAATAATACATATATTGAAGCTGCAGGAATGGAGTATTGAGATACAATTACTGCGATGCATAACAATAAGTCCGATGACCTATGACGAAGGATTGGTAACATTTAACTTATTATCCCAACGGTTTATGTATATATCTTGGTATCTGGGGATTGGATTTCGATTGAAAGTTATTGAACACTTTCATTATTGTAAATAGATTTCAATACTTACTTCTCTCTATTCGTATATCCATGTTCATTAAATAATGAAAACATTTCAAATAGAATTTACAATATATCATTCGCGATTGAAACTAGAGTCAGTAAATTTCATTAATTCTAAACGAAAAATTGAACGACGTTCATGTTTCGCTGCATATCGGTCGCGATTTCTATTATAGCTTCACTAGTGTTCTTGTTGACACTTTTATTATCTCTGTGACTTGGCACAAGTACGGTCAAATTCAATTTTCGACGCAGGATTGCCCGCGTACTTGCGTATTTCTTGCCATGCCCTTAAAGCATGATAAATAGTTTCGAGTCTTGATTTCTACAAGCAGCTACGAGAATTTATAAATGCGCGATATTGCTTACTTACTAGGATCATGATCACTTTTAAAACTCTGACATAGAACAGTCACAGTACGCTTTTGATAAATCATTTATATTAATCTATAATAATATATCTTGAATAGACAATTAATAATACAGTAGTACTTTATTAAAAAACAAAAGCAGTAATTCCTCAACAGACATACAGAAATAAGAAAGAGACAAATAAAATCACATGTGTATTGCTTTAATTTTTACCTCCTTTACCTCCTCCCCTCATTTACTAACTTGTACAGATTTTCTTTCAGCAAATTTTGATGACCGCGCGCAATGCGGTTGGTAGAGTCAGTGCTTGTTCCGTTAAAGTTCTTCTTATTATTTTTTGAGCGCAACCGCTCTTAATAATTATAATTAAATATAAATAGTAGTAAAGATACGCGAAAGTAGAGTCAGTGTTTGCTTCGAAATATTGCTCTCGCGAAAAATAGAGTCACTTTGTTCGTCGATCACAATTATAAAACGCGCGCGATAGTAGTCCTTTATCTTATTTTTTTTTATCGCAATAAGTATTCCGGTATTAGAGTCAACACCTATGCTGTTCGGCGAGTTCGGGCTTTCATCCATCAACTTGAAGAGTAAGTACTTCTGTATTTCTTTCATCGTATATTGCAATGATCTTTGATTATTATCATGTTCGAAAAGTACTGGAAATGCAAAGATTTCAATGTTGTCTGTTCTTTTGAATGTTTCAGAAGCTGCCATGGGTTCAATTGTATCACCATAACGATATTGTTGGCCGCGCGCAATGCGGTCGGTAGAGTCAGTGCTTGTTCCGTCAAAGTTCTTTTTATTATTTTTTGAGCGCAACCGCTCTTAAGAATAATTAAACATAAATAACAGTAACGATACGCGAAATTAGAGTCAGTGTTTGGTCCGAAACAATACTCTCGCGAGATTAGAATCACTTTGTTTGCCAATCATAAGTGTTCCATTAGAGTCAGTGTCCTGTTCGGCGAGTTCGTGCTTTCATCCATCAACTTGAAGAGTAAGTATCTCTGTATTTCATTAATCTTGTGTTGCAATAACCTTTGATGATTAACACATTCGAAAAGTACTGAAAATACAAAGATTTTAATGTTGTTTGCTCTTTTTGAATGTTTCAGTAGCTTCCATGGCTTCGATGGCGACGAGCTTGACCGACCCCTGGTGAGTCTGCAACCGGTGAGTGGCATGCTTTAAAGTTCCTCTGGTCACTCAATCATGTCGCAGGACGAAAGGTCCGAACCGACACGAGTGACTGGTTGTAATTACGTAGATTTTTCTGGCAAGCACTGTGACCATGGGTATATGGAAATATACTCATGAGTAGTAACTTTTTTACTGTTTTATATTATATGAGGATAGGTCTTCTTGTACAACGCGTTTCTAAATAGTTTGACAATTTTAAAAGAGATCAATTTAGTTGAATATCTATGAAACGATATTTAAATAGTTATTAATTATTGAATGAATATAAAGTAACGTCCAGTATTCTACGTGCATTAGTTTGTAGTGGAGAAGTCGAATACCATTCGACTTCGTTTATTTGTCAATTGCAATTACTGCACAGTTATAATAAATTGTTAGTAAGAGTGTAGTCGTTCCTCTTTTTTGTACTTTGATTATATATAAAGTAAAGGTATTTACTTACCTTGTCAATTTGTTGGGACTATCGAATAATTTTATTATTCGATATCCATATTAGTCACTAGCGTTTAAAGATATCGATACGTTCACTGTTTCCGTACAAGATAGTAATTAAACCTGAATGTACAAGAAGACAATACGCGAACGGGTAGATCTCGAAATCAAAGCAATCTACTTTGAAACCAACCTTGCGTTTTAGAAGCAATGCTTTGATGACGGGAACACCCGAGGTTGTTTCAATTTCATTCAAAGTATATTAAAGTAGAATCATTGAATAATTTTTCTAATAAAGTAGAGTCATTGCACAATTTTTCTAATAAAGTAGAGTCATTGCACAATTATTCTAATAAAGTAGAGTCATAGCATAATTTTTCTAATAAAGTAGAGTCATTTCATTTTCTCTTTAATAAAATAAAATCATATATGGATCGGGTATATATACATGTATACATTTAGCCCGTTAGAAAATCAGTATGTCTTTATCATCTTTTTAGACGAGGATTTCCAGGTTTAACTCTTTCCGTGTTCACTGCCCGGATCCCACTCACGTGCCCCGGTGCTACTTGGGTGGGAAAACGGTGGTAGAGCACGATGATATTTTTTAGTTTATAAGCCATAAAATGATTTATTGTTGGCGACTGACAGTGCGTTGGTGTATCGTGCACGACGTAATATCCGCATTGTGTGTGTGGTTAGGCTGTGGATTTGCGTCGTTCCGTACTAAAATGTAGCTATTATGACCAAGATAAGATGTCCATTAATTTAAAACAGAGACATCATTTTTACTGTTAATTGCATTAATAATCCCTACTATACTGAGGCACGAAGTTTTGCCATTTGAGATGACAAAGGCCAAATGCCAAAGAGAATCGAATATACTTATCAATTGCTATCAAGTACCTCTTGTATCGGTGCTATTTAATTATTCTATTAAATATCAACCGCGGCGTGGTTTTTTCCCACGCGAACGCAAAGATCCCAGCCACTGTCAGTCGATTTCAGAAAAATGGTACGTACATTAGAGTGTGCAAGTTGTGTGACAGCACTTGGGTGTCGGGGGCGTCCCGGGACGCCTCCCTAGTGTAGGCTTTTGCGCCCAAGTGTTTGACTGAGAACCGTGGAGTGTCGTGTGTTGGTGCGCCTGTTTGCCATTTTTTAAATATAGGTCCAGGTAGGATAGGTAGCATACTTTCTGGTGTGATTGATAGACATAAGTAGGTAGGGCCGGGCAGGTTGACACAGTCTCTGATCGGGTAGGCACTCGTTCGCGTGTTCAACCTGTTTCAGGAAATCTGATTTGAAAAGTCGCCGGTGAAGCTGCGGCGCGAACGAAAATGCGTTCGCCTCTGGCTTTGCCTATCGATTTCTCGAATCCCTCGCGGTCGTGGTCGCGATTTAGGCTCCGAAACGAAACGTGTTACATTATGCTCGAGGCTGCACGTGTGAACGAAGAACGATTACAATTTTAATCGTAATCTTTGCGATTTTCCGTAATCACAATTTTACGATTTTATTTGATCGTGATTCGGCCACGTGTGTTCCATTTAGCTCCGCGATTCAAACTCTTTATTTCACCTTTATAAGTTTTTCTTTGGTTTTCGATTAGAGCCTCGAGCCTAGTTTAAGTTTCAGCTGGCCCTTGGGTCCGACGAAAAGAAGAGGCTATATGCCGAAGAGGCCCGACAAACTGTCACTCAAGAGGGCAACTACTAATGGCTCCCCATTCTTTTTAAGAATGGGGAATCATTCTTTGTTACTACTTTGTCACTGTGCTTGCATTTTCATTTGTAGAATTTTTATTTGTACTTGGCCGACGTACATTCCGGCCCAACGATGCAACCCTCCCAAATATCGCGTTGCTTTAGAGTTGCGAAAAACTTGAGAACGGGTCGAATTAGAGTTGCGTTAAATGCCACGCAGTTTTTCAAGTAGTGTCGCGAAAAAGAAAACGTTTTTCGCGTATTCTTGGAGTTGCGAAGTGACTCGCGGTTTTTAATTAGAGTTGCGACCAAATGAAAATCGTGATTGTTAGTTAAATTGTAGTATTTTATAATATATTTTACATATGAGAAAGTTTCTAGTGTTGCGAAAATTATTTTCGCGTCTTGAGCTTTCAGCTAAATTTTCAGGGGATCTTCAATTATATTGCTTTTTGATATTAAAAATAATTTACTGTTTGCTTGCTATCAATCTTAATAAATAGTGTTGCGAAATGATTGCATCGCGAGTACCAGTTAGCGTTGCGTTGATTAAAGATCGCGTTTTTAATTAGAGTTGCGAGTACTAGTCCCCATCTGCTTCCAATTGGAAGCCTGTTCCTAGCCAGGAACTTTTTCTTTTCAGTGTTTTATATTTGCCTTTCTTTTTATTTTTTTTTCTCAATAATTATACTACCCGGAATGTCTGTTGATGGAAGTACTGCTAAAAATTTGCATACATATTAGTAAATTACTGTGTGAACGAAATGAAAAGAAATGAAAAAAAAGAAAAGAAAAGAAAAGAAAAGAAAAGAACAGAAAAGAAAGGAAAAGAAAAGAGCAGAAAAGGAAGAAAAAGAAAGAAAAAGAAAATAAAAAGAAAATAGAAAAGAAAAAAGAAAGATATAATTTGCAGAATCTTTGATAAATTCATAATAATTCTAGATAGTAGATTTCAATTAGAGTTAATACTAGTGACTGTTCCATATGGGAGTTTAACTCTTAAATATTTTCTCTTAATCGTTGCAATACTATCTTAACCTTTTTTTTAGTAGAGCCAATTTTTATAACTTTTCCAGCTTGCTTTGTAGAAATTGAAATTCACTCGCGATATCCGTAAACGTTTAAACAAAATTCCTTGCACGAAAAATGTTCTTGACAGTAGTTGGGGCTCGGCATGGTGATAGTGGAAGTTTGATATTTTGCTTCCGAATAATCGTTTGTCGCTTCTTTGTAGAAGCAAAATAGAATCAATGGTAGTGAAATGTGACTACTTCATTTTGGAGTTTTTAATGAACGTGATACCACCATTCAGTTTGATCTAAAACGTACAAGAGAATATATCACTTTGGCCGAAATCCAATTACCTATTGTTATTAAAAAATAGCTGCATTTTTCATATCAATTCTGATTTATTAACTTCGCTAAAATTCAGTTATTACGAATTAAAAGCAGCTTCATTTCAATATAAAATGGGGAGGCTTGGGGATGTCACTAATCCAATGCTTGAGATTGTTACAGATTCACAGATGAACCCAAAAATGATATATTAAACAAATGCAAATACGCCAGAGGCTGAAGAGTGAAATGTATACAATACAGATCCAGAAATATTATCAAAGGCACGGTTGGAAACTTTAAAATTAAAGAGCCAGCCTCGTCGATCCAATTTGTGAGTTTAAGAATTCATTCTTATAATACTTTACTAATGATTTCGAGTTGTGCTGGTTTCAGAAGGATTGAACAGAAGAGGATTCATGAAAAAATGTATAATACGAACACACCCTGCCCCATCCTTGCCCCAAACCCCTGCCCCCAACCCCTGCCCTTATTAACTAATTACAGGTGTTAGACAATTAATTAGGCAGGCCCAATTATAAATCGAACAATACTTTTAGCTCCTTATGTAGGTAGGATTTATATGAACACACAATCTTAGATCTTCATACAGGCAGGTTTTATACGAATTAAAATTATTAAACTTTTAATTAGGCAGGGTTTATAAAACCAAAAATTGTTGGCAGGTGCTGCAATTTTTTGGTGTGTGTTTCAGTCTGTTCTAGGACACCATGGACCACATGATTAATATGGACGAATTGAAGAGGAATTAAACATATACGTACTTATACCTGTATGAGTTTGGTAAAGTATCTTTTACATTCCTATGTAGGTAGGATATTATTGAAATTATTCTTTTAATTGAACTCTTAGATGTTATACTAGGTAGGGTGATTCTAGTCTTAAGTTAGCTCTTTAGTCAGGCAGGGCGTATTCGAATCTAATCTAAAATTTAAGAAAGTAGGGTTTATTTTTAAGTTATGTCTTAGCTTTTAAGCCCGCAGTGTTCACCACTGCAATAATATTTCGTTGTCTAGTTTTTAAGATCATATGATATATTTTTAAGAAAGTTTTATTTCAGGAACGTGAATTCTCTTGCAGATTTTCTTTCAGGTTTCCTTCTGATATTCAATTTAGCTTTCGGTCGTTAATTTTCCAAGTACTCCTCTTGTTGTCTTACTTGTACTACGATCAATTACTGAACGTTCTACAAATTGACAATAATAGGAGATTTTTCTTTGTTACATGTTATAATAGAATTAGTTTTCGCGTAATTGGAGGGTGGAAGGGCCGTGGCTAGGGTGGGTCTCCATGCGCAGTAACCTCCACGTGGTGAGACCCGGGCAATCAATTATTTATCGCATAATTATTAAACGTTTACCCGACGTTTGATAATTATGCGGAAAATAATTCGAGCGAATTGACTGCGCATTGCACTTTCCCCTCTCATTCCCTTTTTTGCTTCATTCTCTTATTTGCTTCATTCTCTTATTTGCTTCATTCCCTTATTTGCTTCATTCCCTTATTCGCTTCATTCCCTTTCCCGTTCTCGGCTCGTAGGACCGATGGTAAGGCGCTGTTGACACCTGTGGCGATATTTGGGTTGCACTTTCAGCGACGAGCGGTGTGTGAGGCTGTGACTGTGGTTCTGGACAGGTGACCCGCCAAGTGGGATATTTCTCCCCGTTAGACCACGCCAAGCACACCTTGGGGTGGCAGAAGGCATATGGGACCTAATCTGGATTCGTGGTTGTAGTCTTGCATATCCGTTCCTCAATGATTGCTGTGGCTCGGTATCGAAACAGGTGTTGATTGTAAGTCGTGTTACTGTCCAGACTCTGAGCCGAGGGCTCGCGGGCTGCTCGGTAGCAGTCACTTTCGTTACCCGCCTCCTCATCCCAATCACCCCTGTTTGATTCATTCCATGACTTGAGTGGACGTTACTAATGCGATGCACGAGATTGTTACAGATTCACGGTATCACAGGCCCGACTGGAAACTGTAAAGAGCCACCCTCGTCGGTCCCATTTGTGAGTTTCAGATTTTTATACTGCTTTACTAATTACTGCCAGTTTGTCTTTGTTTCAGAAGGATTGAAAGGACTCAGCTAAAGAAGAGGATTGCTTAAAATATGTTTAATATGACCACACTCTCCCCTGCCCCTGCCTGTGCCCAGCCCCTGCCCATGCCCGTGTCCCTGCCCTTTTATATAGTCAGGTTTTACCCGAATTGAAATTATTAAACTTTTAATTAGGCAGGGTTTATGAAACTAAAAATTGATTCAGTCTGTTCTAGGACACCATGGGTCACGAAATTAATATGGACTAATTGAAGAGGAATTAAGTATATGCATGCTTATTCCTACATTAGTATGATAAAGTATCTGTTACATTCCTATGTAGGTAGGATATTATTGAAATTGTTCTTTTAATTGAATTCTTAGATATTATATTTGGTGGGGTGATTCTAGTTTTAAGTTAGATCTTTAGTCAGGCAGGGCGCATTTGAATCTAATCTAGTATTTAAGAAGGGAGGTTTCGTTTTTAAGCGGTGTCTTAGTTTTTAAGACAGCAGTGTACACTGCTGCAATAATATTTTGATGTCTAGTTTTTAAGGTCATGGGATATATTTTTAAGAAAGTTTTATTTCAGGAAATTTAATTCACTTATAGATTTTCTGTCAGGTTTCCTTCTGTGATATTCAATTTAGCTTTCGGTCGTGAATATTCCAAGTACTCCTCTTGTTGTCTTACTTGTACTACGATCAATTAATGAACGTTCTACAAATTGACAATAAGAGGAGATTTCTCTTTCTCACAAGTTATATTAGAATTATTTTTCGCGTAATTGGAGGGTGGAAGGGCCGTGGCTAGGGTGGGTCTCCATGCGCAGTAACCTCCACGTGGTGAGACCTGGGCAATCAATTATTTATCGCATAATTATTAAACGTTTACCCGACGTTTGATAATTATGCGGAAAATAATTCGAGCGAATTGACTGCGCATTGCACTTTCCCGTCTCATTCCCTTTTTTGCTTCATTCTCTTATTTGCTTCATTCTCTTATTTGCTTCATTCCCTTATTTGCTTCATTCCCTTATTAGCTTCATTCCCTTTCCCGTTCTCGGCTCGTAGGACCGATGGTAAGGCGCTGTTGACACCTGTGGCGATATTTGGGTTGCACTTTCAGCGACGAGCGGTGTGTGAGGCTGTGACTGTGGTTCTGGACAGGTGACCCGCCAAGTGGGATATTTCTCCCCGTTAGACCACGCCAAGCACACCTTGGGGTGGCAGAAGGCATATGGGACCTAATCTGGATTCGTGGTTGTAGTCTTGCATATCCGTTCCTCAATGATTGCTGTGGCTCGGTATCGAAACAGGTGTTGATTGTAAGTCGTGTTACTGTCCAGACTCTGAGCCGAGGGCTCGCGGGCTGCTCGGTAGCAGTCACTTTCGTTACCCGCCTCCTCATCCCAATCACCCCTGTTTGATTCATTCCATGACTTGAGTGGACGTTACTAATGCGATGCACGAGATTGTTACAGATTCACGGTATCACAGGCCCGACTGGAAACTGTAAAGAGCCACCCTCGTCGGTCCCATTTGTGAGTTTCAGATTTTTATACTGCTTTACTAATTACTGCCAGTTTGTCTTTGTTTCAGAAGGATTGAAAGGACTCAGCTAAAGAAGAGGATTGCTTAAAATATGTTTAATATGACCACACTCTCCCCTGCCCCTGCCTGTGCCCAGCCCCTGCCCATGCCCGTGTCCCTGCCCTTTTATATAGTCAGGTTTTACCCGAATTGAAATTATTAAACTTTTAATTAGGCAGGGTTTATGAAACTAAAAATTGATTCAGTCTGTTCTAGGACACCATGGGTCACGAAATTAATATGGACTAATTGAAGAGGAATTAAGTATATGCATGCTTATTCCTACATTAGTATGATAAAGTATCTGTTACATTCCTATGTAGGTAGGATATTATTGAAATTGTTCTTTTAATTGAATTCTTAGATATTATATTTGGTGGGGTGATTCTAGTTTTAAGTTAGATCTTTAGTCAGGCAGGGCGCATTTGAATCTAATCTAGTATTTAAGAAGGGAGGTTTCGTTTTTAAGCGGTGTCTTAGTTTTTAAGACAGCAGTGTACACTGCTGCAATAATATTTTGATGTCTAGTTTTTAAGGTCATGGGATATATTTTTAAGAAAGTTTTATTTCAGGAAATTTAATTCACTTATAGATTTTCTGTCAGGTTTCCTTCTGTGATATTCAATTTAGCTTTCGGTCGTGAATATTCCAAGTACTCCTCTTGTTGTCTTACTTGTACTACGATCAATTAATGAACGTTCTACAAATTGACAATAAGAGGAGATTTCTCTTTCTCACAAGTTATATTAGAATTATTTTTCGCGTAATTGGAGGGTGGAAGGGCCGTGGCTAGGGTGGGTCTCCATGCGCAGTAACCTCCACGTGGTGAGACCTGGGCAATCAATTATTTATCGCATAATTATTAAACGTTTACCCGACGTTTGATAATTATGCGGAAAATAATTCGAGCGAATTGACTGCGCATTGCACTTTCCCGTCTCATTCCCTTTTTTGCTTCATTCTCTTATTTGCTTCATTCTCTTATTTGCTTCATTCCCTTATTTGCTTCATTCCCTTATTAGCTTCATTCCCTTTCCCGTTCTCGGCTCGTAGGACCGATGGTAAGGCGCTGTTGACACCTGTGGCGATATTTGGGTTGCACTTTCAGCGACGAGCGGTGTGTGAGGCTGTGACTGTGGTTCTGGACAGGTGACCCGCCAAGTGGGATATTTCTCCCCGTTAGACCACGCCAAGCACACCTTGGGGTGGCAGAAGGCATATGGGACCTAATCTGGATTCGTGGTTGTAGTCTTGCATATCCGTTCCTCAATGATTGCTGTGGCTCGGTATCGAAACAGGTGTTGATTGTAAGTCGTGTTACTGTCCAGACTCTGAGTCGAGGGCTCGCGGGCTGCTCGGTAGCAGTCACTTTCGTTACCCGCCTCCTCATCCCAATCACCCCTGTTTGATTCATTCCATGACTTGAGTGGACGTTACTAATGCGATGCACGAGATTGTTACAGATTCACGGTATCACAGGCCCGACTGGAAACTGTAAAGAGCCACCCTCGTCGGTCCCATTTGTGAGTTTCAGATTTTTATACTGCTTTACTAATTACTGCCAGTTTGTCTTTGTTTCAGAAGGATTGAAAGGACTCAGCTAAAGAAGAGGATTGCTTAAAATATGTTTAATATGACCACACTCTCCCCTGCCCCTGCCTGTGCCCAGCCCCTGCCCATGCCCGTGTCCCTGCCCTTTTATATAGTCAGGTTTTACCCGAATTGAAATTATTAAACTTTTAATTAGGCAGGGTTTATGAAACTAAAAATTGATTCAGTCTGTTCTAGGACACCATGGGTCACGAAATTAATATGGACTAATTGAAGAGGAATTAAGTATATGCATGCTTATTCCTACATTAGTATGATAAAGTATCTGTTACATTCCTATGTAGGTAGGATATTATTGAAATTGTTCTTTTAATTGAATTCTTAGATATTATATTTGGTGGGGTGATTCTAGTTTTAAGTTAGATCTTTAGTCAGGCAGGGCGCATTTGAATCTAATCTAGTATTTAAGAAGGGAGGTTTCGTTTTTAAGCGGTGTCTTAGTTTTTAAGACAGCAGTGTACACTGCTGCAATAATATTTTGATGTCTAGTTTTTAAGGTCATGGGATATATTTTTAAGAAAGTTTTATTTCAGGAAATTTAATTCACTTATAGATTTTCTGTCAGGTTTCCTTCTGTGATATTCAATTTAGCTTTCGGTCGTGAATATTCCAAGTACTCCTCTTGTTGTCTTACTTGTACTACGATCAATTAATGAACGTTCTACAAATTGACAATAAGAGGAGATTTCTCTTTCTCACAAGTTATATTAGAATTATTTTTCGCGTAATTGGAGGGTGGAAGGGCCGTGGCTAGGGTGGGTCTCCATGCGCAGTAACCTCCACGTGGTGAGACCTGGGCAATCAATTATTTATCGCATAATTATTAAACGTTTACCCGACGTTTGATAATTATGCGGAAAATAATTCGAGCGAATTGACTGCGCATTGCACTTTCCCGTCTCATTCCCTTTTTTGCTTCATTCTCTTATTTGCTTCATTCTCTTATTTGCTTCATTCCCTTATTTGCTTCATTCCCTTATTAGCTTCATTCCCTTTCCCGTTCTCGGCTCGTAGGACCGATGGTAAGGCGCTGTTGACACCTGTGGCGATATTTGGGTTGCACTTTCAGCGACGAGCGGTGTGTGAGGCTGTGACTGTGGTTCTGGACAGGTGACCCGCCAAGTGGGATATTTCTCCCCGTTAGACCACGCCAAGCACACCTTGGGGTGGCAGAAGGCATATGGGACCTAATCTGGATTCGTGGTTGTAGTCTTGCATATCCGTTCCTCAATGATTGCTGTGGCTCGGTATCGAAACAGGTGTTGATTGTAAGTAGTGTTACTGTCCAGACTCTGAGCCGAGGGCTCGCGGGCTGCTCGGTAGCAGTCACTTTCGTTACCCGCCTCCTCATCCCAATCACCCCTGTTTGATTCATTCCATGACTTGAGTGGACGTTACTAATGCGATGCACGAGATTGTTACAGATTCACGGTATCACAGGCCCGACTGGAAACTGTAAAGAGCCACCCTCGTCGGTCCCATTTGTGAGTTTCAGATTTTTATACTGCTTTACTAATTACTGCCAGTTTGTCTTTGTTTCAGAAGGATTGAAAGGACTCAGCTAAAGAAGAGGATTGCTTAAAATATGTTTAATATGACCACACTCTCCCCTGCCCCTGCCTGTGCCCAGCCCCTGCCCATGCCCGTGTCCCTGCCCTTTTATATAGTCAGGTTTTACCCGAATTGAAATTATTAAACTTTTAATTAGGCAGGGTTTATGAAACTAAAAATTGATTCAGTCTGTTCTAGGACACCATGGGCCACGAAATTAATATGGACTACTTGAAGAGGAATTAAGTATATGCATGCTTATTCCTACATTAGTATGATAAAGTATCTGTTACATTCCTATGTAGGTAGGATATTATTGAAATTGTTCTTTTAATTTTACTCTTAGAAGTTATATTAGGTAGGGTGATTTTAGTTTTAAGTTAGAGCTTTAGTCAGGCAGGGCGCATTTGAATCTGGTCTAGTATTTAAGAAGGGAGGTTTCGTTTTTAAGCGGTGTCTTAGTTTTTAAGACAGCAGTGTACACTGCTGCAATAATATTTTGATGTCTAGTTTTTAAGGTCATGGGATATATTTTTAAGAAAGTTTTATTTCAGGAAATTTAATTCACTTATAGATTTTCTGTCAGGTTTCCTTCTGTGATATTCAATTTAGCTTTCGGTCGTGAATATTCCAAGTACTCCTCTTGTTGTCTTACTTGTACTACGATCAATTAATGAACGTTCTACAAATTGACAATAAGAGGAGATTTCTCTTTCTCACAAGTTATATTAGAATTATTTTTCGCGTAATTGGAGGGTGGAAGGGCCGTGGCTAGGGTGGGTCTCCATGCGCAGTAACCTCCACGTGGTGAGACCCGGGCAATCAATTATTTATCGCATAATTATTAAACGTTTACCCGACGTTTGATAATTATGCGGAAAATAATTCGAGCGAATTGACTGCGCATTGCACTTTCCCCTCTCATTCCCTTTTTTGCTTCATTCTCTTATTTGCTTCATTCTCTTATTTGCTTCATTCCCTTATTTGCTTCATTCCCTTATTAGCTTCATTCCCTTTCCCGTTCTCGGCTCGTAGGACCGATGGTAAGGCGCTGTTGACACCTGTGGCGATATTTGGGTTGCACTTTCAGCGACGAGCGGTGTGTGAGGCTGTGACTGTGGTTCTGGACAGGTGACCCGCCAAGTGGGATATTTCTCCCCGTTAGACCACGCCAAGCACACCTTGGGGTGGCAGAAGGCATATGGGACCTAATCTGGATTCGTGGTTGTAGTCTTGCATATCCGTTCCTCAATGATTGCTGTGGCTCGGTATCGAAACAGGTGTTGATTGTAAGTCGTGTTACTGTCCAGACTCTGAGTCGAGGGCTCGCGGGCTGCTCGGTAGCAGTCACTTTCGTTACCCGCCTCCTCATCCCAATCACCCCTGTTTGATTCATTCCATGACTTGAGTGGACGTTACTAATGCGATGCACGAGATTGTTACAGATTCACGGTATCACAGGCCCGACTGGAAACTGTAAAGAGCCACCCTCGTCGGTCCCATTTGTGAGTTTCAGATTTTTATACTGCTTTACTAATTACTGCCAGTTTGTCTTTGTTTCAGAAGGATTGAAAGGACTCAGCTAAAGAAGAGGATTGCTTAAAATATGTTTAATATGACCACACTCTCCCCTGCCCCTGCCTGTGCCCAGCCCCTGCCCATGCCCGTGTCCCTGCCCTTTTATATAGTCAGGTTTTACCCGAATTGAAATTATTAAACTTTTAATTAGGCAGGGTTTATGAAACTAAAAATTGATTCAGTCTGTTCTAGGACACCATGGGTCACGAAATTAATATGGACTAATTGAAGAGGAATTAAGTATATGCATGCTTATTCCTACATTAGTATGATAAAGTATCTGTTACATTCCTATGTAGGTAGGATATTATTGAAATTGTTCTTTTAATTGAATTCTTAGATATTATATTTGGTGGGGTGATTCTAGTTTTAAGTTAGATCTTTAGTCAGGCAGGGCGCATTTGAATCTAATCTAGTATTTAAGAAGGGAGGTTTCGTTTTTAAGCGGTGTCTTAGTTTTTAAGACAGCAGTGTACACTGCTGCAATAATATTTTGATGTCTAGTTTTTAAGGTCATGGGATATATTTTTAAGAAAGTTTTATTTCAGGAAATTTAATTCACTTATAGATTTTCTTTCAGGTTTCCTTCTGTGATATTCAATTTAGCTTTCGGTCGTGAATATTCCAAGTACTCCTCTTGTTGTCTTACTTGTACTACGATCAATTAATGAACGTTCTACAAATTGACAATAAGAGGAGATTTCTCTTTCTCACAAGTTATATTAGAATTATTTTTCGCGTAATTGGAGGGTGGAAGGGCCGTGGCTAGGGTGGGTCTCCATGCGCAGTAACCTCCACGTGGTGAGACCCGGGCAATCAATTATTTATCGCATAATTATTAAACGTTTACCCGACGTTTGATAATTATGCGGAAAATAATTCGAGCGAATTGACTGCGCATTGCACTTTCCCCTCTCATTCCCTTTTTTGCTTCATTCTCTTATTTGCTTCATTCTCTTATTTGCTTCATTCCCTTATTTGCTTCATTCCCTTATTAGCTTCATTCCCTTTCGCGTTCTCGGCTCGTAGGACCGATGGTAAGGCGCTGTTGACACCTGTGGCGATATTTGGGTTGCACTTTCAGCGACGAGCGGTGTGTGAGGCTGTGACTGTGGTTCTGGACAGGTGACCCGCCAAGTGGGATATTTCTCCCCGTTAGACCACGCCAAGCACACCTTGGGGTGGCAGAAGGCATATGGGACATAATCTGGAATCGTGGTTGCGGTCTTGCATATCCGTTCCTCAATGATTGCTGTGGCTCGGTATCGAAACAGGTGTTGATTGTAAGTCGTGTTACTGTCCAGACTCTGAGCCGAGGGCTCGCGGGCTGCTCGGTAGCAGTCACTTTCGTTCCTCGCCTCCTCATCCCAATCACCCCTGTTTGATTCATTCCATGACTTGAGTGGACGTTACTAATGCGATGCACGAGATTGTTACAGATTCACGGTATCACAGGCCCGACTGGAAACTGTAAAGAGCCACCCTCGTCGGTCCCATTTGTGAGTTTCAGATTTTTATACTGCTTTACTAATTACTGCCAGTTTGTCTTTGTTTCAGAAGGATTGAATAGAATCAGCTAAAGAAGAGGATTGCTTGAAATATGTATAATATGACCACACTCTCACCCTACCCCTGCCCCTGCCCCTGCCCGTGCCCAGCCCTTGCCCAGCCCTTGCCCGTGACCAGCCCTTGCCCGTGACCAGCCCTTGCCCGTGCCCCTGCCGCTGCCCTTTTATACAGGCAGGTTTTACACCAATTTAAATTTTTAGACTTTTAATTAGGAAGGGTTTATGAAACTAAAAATTGGTTCAGTCTGTTCTAGGACACCATGGGCCACGAAATTAATTTCTCTTCAATTAGTCCATATTAAGTATATACATACTCATACCTCTATAAGTATGGTAAAATATCTTGTACATTCCTACGTAGGTAGGGTATTCTAGATGGTATCCTTTTAATTGCAATCTTAGATGTTATACTAGGTAGGGTGGTTCTAGTTTCAAGTTAGATCTTTAGTCAGGCAGGGCGCATTTGAATCTGGTCTAGTATTTAAGAAGGGAGGTTTCGTTTTTAAGCGGTGTCTTAGTTTTTAAGACAGCAGTGTACACTGCTGTGATAATATTTTGTTGTCTAGTTTTTAAGATCATGGGATATATTTTTAAGAAAGTTTTATTTCAGGAAATTTAATTCACTTGCAGATTTTCTTTCAGGTTTCCAATTGATATTCAATTTAGCTTTCGGTCGTGAATTTTCCAAGTTCTCCTCTTGTTGTCTTATTTGTACTACGATCAATTAATGAACGTTCTACAAATTGACAATAATAGGAGATTTCTCTTTCTCAAAAGCTATATTAGAATTAGTTTTCGCGTAATTGGAGGGTGGAAGGGCCGTGGCTAGGGTGGGTCTCCATGCGCAGTAACCTCCACGTGGTGAGACCCGGGCAATCAATTATTTATCGCATAATTATTAAACGTTTAACAGACGTTTGATAATTATGTGGAAAATAATTCGAGCGAATTGACTGCGCATTGCACTCTCCCCTCTCGTTCCCTTTTTTGCTTCACTCCGTTTTCTGTTTCATTCCCTTTTTTGCTCTCGGCCGGGAGCAGTCACTCTCGTTACTTTTTTTCTTATTCAATTCACTCCTATTAGCTTCATTCCCTTTTCCGTTCTCGGCTTGAAGGACCGATGGTAAGGCGCTTTTGGCACCTGTTGCGATATTTGGGTTGCACTTTCAGCGACGAGCGGTGTGTGAGGCTGTGATTGTGGTTCTGGACAGGTGACCCGCCAAGTAGGAAATTCCTGCCAGTTAGACCACGTTAAGCACCTCGGGTGCTGGGGTGGCAGAAGGTATATGGGACATAATCTGGAATCGCGGTTGCGGTCTTGCATATCCGTTCCTCAATGATTGCTGTGGCTCGGTATCGAAACAGGTGTTGATTGTAAGTCGTGTTACTGTCCAGACTCTGAGCCGAGGGCTCGCGGGCTGCTCGGTAGCAGTCACTTTCGTTACTCGCCTCCCCATCCCATCCCCTCCTGCCTGATTCATTCCATGACTTGAGTGGACGTTACTAATCCAATGCACGAGATTGTTACAGATTCACGGTATCACAGGCCCGACTGGAAACTATAAAGAGCCAGCCTCGTCGATCCCATTTGTGAGTTTAATATTTTTATAATGTTTCCGTAATTACTGCCAGTTTGTCTTTGTTTCAGAAGCATTGAATAGAATCAGCTAAAGAAGAGGATTGCTTGAAATATGTATAATATGACCACACTCTCACCCTACCCCTGCCCCTGCCCCTGCCCGTGCCCAGCCCTTGCCCGTGACCAGCCCTTGCCCGTGACCAGCCCTTGCCCGTGCCCCTGCCGCTGCCCTTTTATACAGGCAGGTTTTACACCAATTTAAATTTTTAGACTTTTAATTAGGAAGGGTTTATGAAACTAAAAATTGGTTCAGTCTGTTCTAGGACACCATGGGCCACGAAATTAATTTCTCTTCAATTAGTCCATATTAAGTATATACATACTCATACCTCTATAAGTATGGTAAAATATCTTGTACATTCCTACGTAGGTAGGGTATTCTAGATGGTATCCTTTTAATTGCAATCTTAGAAGTTATACTAGGTAGGGTGGTTCTAGTTTCAGTCTGTTCTAGGACACCATGGGCCACGAAATTAATATGGACTACTTGAAGAGGAATTAAGTATATGCATGCTTATTCCTACATTAGTATGATAAAGTATCTGTTACATTCCTATGTAGGTAGGATATTATTGAAATTGTTCTTTTAATTTTACTCTTAGAAGTTATATTAGGTAGGGTGATTTTAGTTTTAAGTTAGAGCTTTAGTCAGGCAGGGCGCATTTGAATCTGGTCTAGTATTTAAGAAGGGAGGTTTCGTTTTTAAGCGGTGTCTTAGTTTTTAAGACAGCAGTGTACACTGCTGTGATAATATTTTGTTGTCTAGTTTTTAAGATCATGGGATATATTTTTAAGAAAGTTTTATTTCAGGAAATTTAATTCACTTGCAGATTTTCTTTCAGGTTTCCAATTGATATTCAATTTAGCTTTCGGTCGTGAATTTTCCAAGTTCTCCTCTTGTTGTCTTATTTGTACTACGATCAATTAATGAACGTTCTACAAATTGACAATAAGAGGAGATTTCTCTTTCTCACAAGTTATATTAGAATTATTTTTCGCGTAATTGGAGGGTGGAAGGGCCGTGGCTAGGGTGGGTCTCCATGCGCAGTAACCTCCACGTGGTGAGACCCGGGCAATCAATTATTTATCGTATAATTATTAAACATTTAAGAGACGTTTGATAATTATATGGAAAATAATTCGAGCTAATTGACTGCGTATTGCACTTTGGATACAATGTACAATAATGACCGCTTAATGTTCGTTTTTTTCCACAATTAATATTCGAGGAGTCATGCCTACCGATTTTTGGACCTGCGCCGATGTATCGAGGATCGAGGTTGCACCCGAGTTATCTCAACTTGTCATCAGTCATGGTCCTTGAATATATCTCACGCTCGTTCTTAGTACGTCTCAATCCACTCCCAACACAGCCTAAACCCAGCGTGCCTAAAAGTGATAAGCATGAACAATTCCTTATAAATCACATTTCTGGATAATGTTTGCTATGCAGCCTCAAAGCAGCGAACATTAAGCGGGCATTACTGTCCACTGTAATTATTTGAGCGGAGAGAATCTTAAGTTCTTATTGCAATTACTTTGAGTTTTCGTTTCTATCCTTGTATCTATTTGTAGCTGTAAATATTGTGTATTATTTATTGCCCTGCTTCTTATGTAGACCCTTCCTTTTTTCTGACGCTTGCGAGATAATTCGTTAGTAACATAAATCATATATGTTTCGCCTAGAGAATTACATTTTATTATTCCTCAAGAAGCCTTCTTTTTTATATTTGAAATACCCATGTATATATCTTTTAATTCATAAATTGATTAATATCTGTAAAGATGTGCTTGAAACTACGCGGGTCTCTGCCATATCTACAGTGCCAGCTATGCTATCACCATCTATACGGAACTCCTTGAACTACTCGCGCCTGCTATGGCGTCGCCATCTATACGGAGCTCCATGAAACTACTCGCGCCTGCTATGGTATCACCATCTGTACAGAACTTCTTGAAACTACTCGCGCCTCTTACTTACCTTAAGTGTAGATATGGCAGAGGCCCGAGTAGTTTTATTCACATCGGTATAGATGGCGAAACTAAAGGCCACTTTGGGTGTAGGTAAGACAGGGATACGAGTGGTACGTCATTTCAAGCACTTCTTTATAGTACGTGGTACGATAAACGTAATAAAATTTGGTTATTTATGTTTTCATTGATAAAATGAAGTTAATAATGCTCGAAAATCGTTTCGTACTCTTATTTACATATCAATAAAGTGTTAGCAACTACAGTGTTACAATCTACATTAACATTAATGTGTATAGTAACCTTCTAATTTTCACTGTTCATTTGAGTTTGCAACAATCAAGTTCTTTAGCAAAGGTAAAACATTAGTGAATAGTTTCTTCTTTAAATAGACTTTCCAGCATGTCATAAAGACATACTAATAGTAGTATTATACTTTATTTCGGTCTCGCAGTAATGAAAGTTGGGTTAGTGTACAAATAACCTATCTTTGCACTACTATCGTAACTCTTGCACTCTCATCTTCTGTTTTGCACTTTCTTTTCATACCTTTTGTACCTTACGTATCACCCTATTGCTTATCTTTTTATTGCACATCTATTATATATCCTTCTGTTTCGAATTCCTAAGATTTCATCATTTATTCAATGCATCAGATCCTCTATCGTAACGTCCTTACCTGTTTGCCTGCATTCTTTTACCACATGTTCTAACAGTATAAATTTTTGTCCACACAGGTCACATCATTTATTCTCTTCTTACTGCCAATATCTATTCAACGTTAGAGTGTTTCCACATCTTACTTGCGTTATTAACCCTTTCGTTGCGGTAGTGCGCTCCGCTGGAGTGAAGCCACTGAACAGGGCACTGTGCCGCAAAGTGTGCATATTGCGCATCTGACTTAAGTCTTTCAATGCTACCTCGTCATTTTGGAGTAAAACAAATCAAGAATGAACCAGAGAATGACAGGTGCCATCGATGTGCAAGATGCATACAAACAAAAGAAAGAAGTATATCGTGGGGCCAGTGGTCAAGCAGTATCACGCTGACTCCGGCTACAGCCAGCGTTTGTACACACAGGTCATTGCATGGATGCCGTCTATATCCGACGCTTGTAACGAAAGGGTTAACAAGTTCTGTGTCACGTGTACCACTGATGGAACATAGTATCTTCTTTTAAGACTTTCCATCACTTTGTTTCCTTTCCTTCGTGTGAAATTTATTCGTGCTTGACTTATAGCGTTCCTCTTAAATTAATCCTACCTTCCTTTTATGCTTTTGGTTTAACCCCTTTTCCTGTGAATATCCCTTCATAATTTGCTCTCCTGTTATGTACTAACTAATATATTTTTTGTGTGTGCAGGTTTCGCAGGGAATGAGTAAGGAGCATTGACCGGCACTTCTCATCGTGCATAAAAGCAAGACAGAAGAAAGAATAACAGTTGCCACATACTTTAGTTATAGTAATTGGTTTATAAAAATAGTTTGTACCTATTAGCCCGTCAGTTTAATTTAGAACAATTGTGTAATTAACGGTTGTGTAGAACTAGTATATATTTTATTTTATATTCAGTTCATTTGGTAGGTCTTATATAAACTTTACTGTGCACAAGTTACACAATTGTTGTAATTTAAAATAAGCGTTAGCATATAAAGAACTTAAAATTTAGTTTAAGTTTTATCTTTAAGATTTATTGTAAAATAACTTCAAAGAATAGCTTATAAGTATATTAGATTATTTATGTTTATTGTATTTTTTATACTATATAACTGTTAGTTTAGAATTAATTGTAAATAGATATAAAAGAATAGTTTATAAGTATTAGCTTGTAAATTTTAACTACAACATTCTTGTAACTTGTATCTTCTTTAATTAATTTAAATAAACGTTTATTGAAAAGAATTCTACTGCTCTTTTTATTCTCAAACCTTAACAATCCTTGAAAGAACCTAATTCCAATTCCTTATACAAGAAGTATCGTGGACGAACTTTAAATGCAAAGTCCTAAAGCGAGAAACTTGTCAAAATGGCCCTATACGTTATTAAATTTGAAAGCAGCAAATTCTAAGTCTTCACTTCTTGCAAAACTGGTTGGCAGATGTCCACAAATTTAAGTGCTCGGAAATTCCAGGAACGTGACGTCATTTCCAAGAATTGCTGCGATGAAAGACCTCCTCGCATATCATATTCTCCTGATACAAATCCACGATTTTCAGCGAGATATTTTTGCCAAAAACTCGGAAATTTAAGCGCTCGGAAATTCCTGGAATGTGACGTCATTTCCAAGAATTGCTGCGATGAAAGACCTCCTCGCATATCATATTCTCCTGATACAAATCCACGATTTTCAGCGAGATATTTTTGCCAAAAACTCGGAAATTTAAGCGCTCGGAAATTCCTGGAATGTGACGTCATTTCCAAGAATTGCTGCCATGAAAGACCTCCTTGCACATCATATTCTCCTAATACAAATCCACGATTTTCAGTAGACATTTAAGTGCCGAAAATCTTGGATTTGTATCAGGAGAATATGATATGCAAGGAGGTATTCGTTCTCAGAAATGACGTCACTTTCCAGGAATTTCCGAGCGCTGAAATTTCCGAGTTTCTGGCAAAAATATCTCGCTTAAAATCGTGGATTTGTATTAGGAGAATATGATATGCGAGGAGGTATTCGTTCTCAGAAATGACGTCACTTTCCAGGAATTTCCGAGCGCTGAAATTTCCGAGTTTCTGCCAAAAATATCTCGCTTAAAATCGTGGATTTGTATCAGGAGAATATGATATGCGAGGAGGTATTCGTTCTCAGAAATGACGTCACTTTCCAGGAATTTCCGAGTTTCTGCCAAAAATATCTCGCTTAAAATCGTGGATTTGTATTAGGAGAATATGATATGCGAGGAGGTATTCGTTCTCAGAAATGACGTCACTTTCCAGGAATTTCCGAGCGCTGAAATTTCCGAGTTTCTGCCAAAAATATCTCGCTTAAAATCGTGGATTTGTATCAGGAGAATATGATATGCGAGGAGGTCTTTCATCGCAGCAATTCTTGGAAATGACGTCACTTTCCAGGAATTTCCAAGCGTTTAAATTTTCGAGCTTCTGGCTGAAAATCGTGGATTTGTATCAGGAGAATATGATGTGCGTGGAGGTATCCGAATCTCGGCAGTTTTATGCAAATGATTTCACGTTCCAAGAATTTTTGAGCACTTCAATTTCTGGATAATTAGCGCCGAATTTAATAATGTTCAGGTCTATTTTGACAAGTTCTCCGTTTGTGAACTTTACATTTAAAGTTCCTGCACATTAGAACTTGTTTAAGGAAGTGGATTTAGGTTCTTTCAAGGATTGTTAAGGTTTGAGAATAAAAAGAGCAGCAGAATTCCTTTCAATAAAGGTTTAATTAAATTAATTAATGAAGATACAAGTTACAAGAATGTTGTAGTTAAAATTTACAAGCTGATACTTATAAACTATTCTTTTATATCTATTTACAATTAATTCTAAACTAACATTTATATAGTATAAAAAATACAATAAACATAAATAATATAAAACTTATAAGCTATTCTTTAAAGTTAATTTACAATATTATACTAAAACTTATACTAAAATTTACATACTTTATATCCTAAAGCTTATTTTAAATTACAACAATTGTGTAACTTGTGCATATGTCAATTATTTATTATATCTTTCACTTTATATTTAGCACATTCAGTAGAACTTGTAATAGTAATATAACTAATATTAAAGTTTATACAAGATCTACCGAATAAACTGAATATAAATAAAATATATAATAGGTATACATAGCAATTAATTACACAATTGTTCTCAGTTAATCTTGAGCGCTAATAGTTACAAACTATTTTTATAAACCAATTAACTATAACTAAAGGATAACTAAAGTATATGGCAAAAGTTCTTCTATCTTCTTGCTTGCTCTCAAGCACAATGAGAAGTACCGGTCAATCTTTGCCGGCCTCACTCTTGACCAGGAAACCTGCACACACAAAACATATATTAGTAAGTATGTAATAGGGGGGAGAAAAAGAAAGAAGGGTGGGTGAGTCAAAACTGAAGCAAAAGGAAAAGAGAGGACTATTTGAAAAGGAATGGAATAAATTTAACAAGAAGTGATTTAACAATTCACCTGTCATTCTCTGGTTCATTCTTGATTTGTTTTACTCCAAAATGACGAGGTAGCATTGAAAGACTTAAGTCAGATGCGCAATATGCACACTTTGCGGCACAGTGCCCTGTTCAGTGGCTTCACTCCAGCGGAGCGCACTACCGCAACGAAAGGGTTAATAACGCAAATAAGATGTGGAAACACTCTAACGTTGAATAGATATTGGCAGTAAGAAGAGAATAAATGATGTGACCTGTGTTGACAAAAATTTATACTGTTAGAACATGTGGAAAAAGAATGCAGGCAAACAGCTAAGGGGGTTACGATAAAGGATCCAATGCGTTGAATAAAAGATGAGATCTTAGGAATTCGAAAGAGAGGGATATATAATAGATGTGCAATAAAGAGATAATCAATAGGGTGATACGTAAGGTACAGAAGGTATGAAAAGGAAGTGCAAAACAGAAGATAAGAGTGCAAGAGGTACGATAGTAGTGCAAAGATAGGTTATAGGTACACTAACCCAACTTTCATTACTGCGAGACCGAAATAAAGTATAATACTACTATTAGTATGTCTTTATGACATGCTGGAAATTCTATTTAAAGACGAAACTATTCACAAATGTTTTACCTTTGCTAAAGAACTTGATTGTTGCAAACTCAAATGAACAGTGAAAATTAGAAGGTTACTATACACATTAATTTTAATGTAGATTGTAACACTGTAGTTGCTAACACTTTATTGATATGTGAATGAGAGTACGAAACGATTTTCGAGCATTATTAACTTAACTTTATCAATGAATACATAAATAACCAAACTTTATTATGTTTATCGTATCGCGTACTATAAAGAAGAGCTTGAAATGACGTACCACTCGTATCCCTGTCTTACCTACACCCAAAGTGGCCTTTAGTTTCGCCATCTATACGTATGTGAATAAAACTACTCGGGCCTCTGCCATATCTACACTTAAGGTAAGTAAGAGGCGCGAGTAGTTTCAAGAAATTCTGAACAGATGGTGATACCATAGCAGGCGCGAGTAGTTTCAAGGTGCTCCGTATAGATGGTGATAGCATAGCTGGCACTGTAGATATGGCAGAGACCCGCGTAATTTCAAGCACATCTTCACAGATATTAATGAAATAAAATATACAGATAGGGGCCGCGGTGTTGTTTCAAAGATTATCGAGATAAATTAAATCGAAACTCGGATTAATTGTATAACAAATAATTATACGATAATTCTATAAATGAGTTCATATAGTTATTACCGAAGAATTAAACGAAGTGCCACTTCGGTCTTGTCTTTCATAATTGTGCCAAGTAATTATCCAAATTGGATATGGGTAGACGTAAGGATTGCTCGGAACACGTTGATTTGCATTCGTTGTCGCGAAATAATTCAAGCACCATAGTGAATTTCTTTCCCTCCTCATTCTGACGAATATTACTTAACGAGACACTCGAAATCAGCCGAAGTGTTACTATCCCTTAAAACGAGTCAGTAATTATCCGAAATAATCACTTGGATCAGATATCCCTCAAGTAATTACTCGAAAGATTCGTGGATGTATAATTCCAGCACGTTTAACCATCATTGACTATTTGAATTTTCGATAGTAAAATTATGAATACTAATACGAAGAAGTTAACCACTTGGATAACTTATTAAATAATTTCGGAAAAATTGTAAAACATATTTATGTAATCATAATAGCATCGAAGGAAAAGCTGGTAAATAATGAGTTTGGAAATTGGAAATGAACTTCGATAATTGAAACCAGAACAACCGAGGTGCTGACTTCTCAAAGGACGAAGGCGGACTGACAGAATATTATTAGTTCAAGCGTTGAATATACAGCTTGCATTTCGTTCCCACATTTTATGAATAATATAGTATAATATATTTCATTTACAAGTGAAGGCAAAATCAATATTTTTTATTAATAACAGCATTCTGTAATACTTGCCATACACAAAAAGTATTCTTCATGCTTTCATTTCAATAATTCTAACTGATGTTTAGTTTGTTGAACGCATTAAGTTGTAATATTGAACATTCTCTGAATGTCAGTCGGTCGCATACTTTTACAATTTTACACGAACATAAAAATTCCAGCCGGCCTCTTCAATCGAGGTACTTATAATTGTAAACGCTCTCAAGTATAATCGGAGAAATTCATTCCAAGTGCTGGACCGTCAGATTACTTTCTGATCCATGGCAAACCGTCCCGGGCATGGTGTTTCACCATTCCGGTAAGCCGCGTAGCCGGTGTTATCCTGGGGCAGGTGTTCGTGTGAGCGACGTGCTGAATATTCAAGATCCAGGAGAACGTTTTCACGAATTTGAATAGCCTCCGGTTGTTCACGGTTCCCCGGTAATCGGCTGATTTCGCGCGTGTATGCGCGTGCATGCTCGTGTCAGCTGTTATTCCCCGCGACAGACAAATCCTCCACCCGTAACTTACATTGCACGAATTATTCTTTCCTGTATATTCATTGAAATGCATTACACTTGGCCCGAATCTTGTACACAGTTTGAGGAATCCATAGCTTCTAATTTTATCGTGGGAATTTTCGCGTTTAGAACGCATAAAACATTGCGGCGATATTTTTGTTAATTTAGTAATTGCAGTAATTATAGAAATTGGGGGTTCAATTTAACGTGCAATAAAATGTTCGACGATAAAACATTGATAGGAAAAGATAGATAAATACTTTAGAGATATGTTTGCCAGTAGAATAGCACGCCATAAGCCAGCCGCGCTTTCATTGCGAGGTGACAATAAGATACAGCGCGATAGATGCATACTCTTCAGTACAATTAAACAGGATATATCAGGCACAATCTACCGTAAAACACCTAATTTTGTAAGGTGATCATTATATAAAACACGATAGTACGAAAGAAGGAGATATTCTAAAGATATGTATAATACAATGTTCAGTAGAATAGGTCAACGTAAGTCGTACGTGCTTCCCCGCCTAATTGCCAAATTAATATGCGACAATAGCTCAGTACACGATACCTAAATACGCCTCAGTAGAATAAGGTAAGACAAGTCTGACGCGTCATCGCGTGGCACAGAAAGATTGTTACCACTGGCGGGTGAATCGAGAAACGAAGCGATTATAGAACACGTGGACTCGTCCGTTTTTCGCGAGGATATCGTGGTGCGGGGGTCCTATCAGGAATTGATCAGAACGCGGGCCACGTGCACCGGTGCAGCCGTTGGGAAATCCGAGCCAACCCGTTGCTTCTGCCGGTTTAATTAATTTACCGCGGCCAGACGATGTCCCGTTGATTCAAGTCGACGTTGATTATAGATATCCTCCCCTAGCATTACGCCACTGTTCGCGCCTCATCTTCTGGGATCTATTCTACGCCCGCTGAACCTGGGAATAATTTCGTTAAGCCCCGAACCGTAACGATTTCCAATTGCCTATCTTCGAACCTTTCTCATTCTTATTCGAAATTTGTCCGCTCGATTTAGAATCACTATTAGCCGCTACTTTCTTGTTCAACTTTCATATTTGCCAGCAATTCCCATTGTTAGTAAACCGACAAATAATATTATTATTTTAATTGTCGCACTATTGCTATAGTAACGATGTAATAATGAACAGAATTAATTATTTACACCCCGCAACGTTTTCGCAAGTTCTCCATTCGATTCGAGGGAACTATTACTGAACTTTCTCCTAATTTATAATTCTTATAATTATAATTCTCCTAATTATAAGCGTATAGGGCCAGGTTTGTTGGCGCCTTTGGTTTAAAGTAGGGTCTCGAGGTTTGTCGAGGCAGTTATAAGATAAGCATGGTGTGAATGAAGAGTATTAGGAGAAACGTCGAACGTGGATCGAGTGAATGTTTAGCTTGGGGAAAGAGTGAATGGTTTCGGGGAATGCACGTGGAGTGTTTGGTGCATGGTGACCCGTGGTCGAGGCAAGGGTGTGTGTGTCGGTGTGAATCCTAAATGAGCGAGAGCAAATGAGAGATAGAATGAAAGGGAAACTGTGAGTGCGCGAGGCATAATCGAACTAGAGTCGAAGCAGAGTAGTGAGGGAGGTGAAAGAGAGCAGAATAGTTTGGAATGCGAAAGAGAATAGAAGTGCTTGCGAAGCCGAAGAGATTATTGTTTAGAGATTATCGTGCGACGATACTTTATATTAATAAAATAGTTGGAAATACAAGGAAATAGAAGTCTCATTACCCTGATCTGCGTTTTGCTTTTATTGGTAAAGAAGTTTACTAAAAATAACTTCTACATGTTTTTTACCTTTCCACAGTTCCTCTACCCCTCCTTCTTCTTCATTCGGAAAGCACCTCATCGGTGAAAATACGCCGCACACTAGCCCGAGAAATTTCATTTCCGTTGGCCGGGTGTTATTCTATTTTCCGTCCCGTCTGCGCGCGAGAACGTCGACGGGTTTCGTGACTCGGCCCGCGGAATAATCCAACAGAGAAACGCGAAATGGTTGTCGCAATAAACGGGCCAGAGACGCAAACCAGGCACGCTTCTAAGGGATGAGAGAAACTGGCCTGTTCGTCTATTCCTCTTTTACCTTTGCAAACAAGTCTCACGACTTTCAAACTTCAAACTACGCTCGCGACGCGGTGCATTCTTCTCGTGAACATTCCGCGAGCGGTCGCCAGACGGACCAATCGAAACGATTCTGCTGGAGTGTCTTTCGCGAACCTTTCGCGGACGAACGAACGCTTGAAAGGTTGAACCTATTCGCGAACACGGCGAGGTTAGAGTTCACCGTCCCGTGAACCGAATCTCTTGCTCGTTAATAGCGTTATCGCGAGATGGCAACAAGATGGAAACAGAGAAGGCAGATCAGAAATGAGAGGCGCGTTCGTTCGTGTTAATTTATCGCGCTGTGAGGCGTCGTCTGGCCGGAACCGGCAATTATTAAGCGATTAAAATTGTGTAACATCGGGAAACGTTTCTGGAGCTCTCTTTCTGCGCTAGTGCTTGGAAAATTGTGGGCTACTCGTGAACGACGAATAATTGCTACGTTTCCAGGCGGTTTCCGCCTGCGTTCTCCGTCGAGAGGGTTATTTGTTTATTCGAGCACAGCATTGTTAGTTTATTCGGCCTTCGTTTCGATGATATTGGAGAGCATCGATATTACTAATTGTAAATAAGTGATCGTCAGGCAATTCTCTTGCACTTTGTTGCGAGCGATTTATGAAGGTAATTAAATTCCAACTGTGAACCAATCAAACCTTTTATGCCAATGGAATTTACCAAGTTTAATAATAATTGACTGTTGAAGCTGGCGCGATTGAATGTGCAAATAATTCAACTTCGAAATACTAAATTGTTAACCCGACGAGGATATTTAAATCGTTGATCGTTTTCGAGTGATAAAATCGCGCGTGTCGCGTGCTGGCGAAACGACGTGATATTTTCAAGCGAATTTTATCTCGCCTGTTAGAAAAAAGTACAGAGACCCTAAGGGAAGAAAATGGTGAGCGGAAGAGAAAGGAGCTCGGTCCACGGGCCAATTAACCCAGGCGTTGTTTCGCGCGACGAATATCGTCCAAGCGGCGAATATAAATCAGGTCAGCCGGCTTACGCTCGAATTTCGTTCATTAATCGATCGTGCCGACTGATCGGCTATTCCATCCGAGATTAATCAACCGCCGACGTATTTAGTTAATAGCCGACCAATATATTTCGACCGGTGGCACTCGGTTGCTGGCTGAACTTCAACGAAGACCCCCGATAAATAGACCGTATTAAAACGTGATTGTAGCGTTTGCAATTTCGAGTCGCGATTCCGTGATATTCGTCGGGGGAGTGTTGAATTTTGTACTTTTATATCGACAGGGGCATTATTGAGCTGTGCCGCTCGCAGAACGAACAATTGGAACGTTAATTATTATTTCGATGCTGAACCGAGAGGCATGCTTCACATTGGCTGATGTATCGTAGACCTATACTACTTGCAGCGGAGAATTTAGAGTGTCAGCCACGATTGTAATAACGAATTGAAAGGAATCTTGCGTATCGTTTATGGCACAGCAAAGAGTTGTACTATTTTTCACTAAAATATTAAATATTAAGAGATTTGTACACTTATTACTATTAACGCTGTAATATTGAAATATTAATTCTTTTTTTACCCCTTTCATTGCAAAAGTTACTCCTGCTATCGGTGTCACTGAAAACTTCATTCCGTTCGTACGGAACGGACAAAGTTCTATAAATTGTCAATTTACTCTTCGAATAAGAAATTCCTCGTGCCGTCCGGGGAGTTACAGAGCGAAGCTATTATACTTTTACTTAGAAGGTTCGATCTGTTGATGCCCTCTCCGTTTGTCCATAGACCAACAGACGCAATAATAACGCGGCTACTTGTAGATGCAGTCGAACGTGCCAACAAACGGTGACCCAATAAACGGAGCCCGATACTTTCGTCACCGACTAAACTTCTTAATGCTCGCGATGGCGGCAAAAGTAGGCGGCGAATATTATAGGTTCGCACTACTTGCACCAAGCCCATCCAAACTATCAACGACGAAACTATCGTCGTGTCGCACGGACACTATCGAAGAAACTTCGTGACAGCTATTATGCAATTACGCGGAAAGTGGGTGACGTTTATTATTGACCTGCACTACTTACGCCTCACCGACAATCGAAATTCCAACAAAATCACCGCCATCTTCAATTGACTTCCCTTCAAACTAACACGTATAGCACACCAATCGCCCGATCCGACTATTTGTACATAGATTTCGCAAAGTTCTCAATATCATATTATTGATTATTGATTTCTATTTTCCTTTCTTTTTATTCCCTCTCCTCGATTCACCTACTTTCACGCGAGGTCTCCCCAACGACCGGAACATGGTTAAATAGCGGAGAGGGACGTCCATTCACGATTGTAACGGCGGAAAGGCGAGGCTTTGGCACGGCCAAAAGACGGAGAAAGGGTTGAAGCCAGCCGGAACCGCGGGAACGCGCGACTTTAAGTTCCGGTGGAGGCTGCAGCTTCGAGAGACGAAAGTGAAAGCTTTCCACGGTCCTTTTACCGGCCCCCGCCACGATCACGGCAGGGACATGCATTTCGAAGAAGGTCGACGGAGGCTTCAAGACCGTGTAATCCCCTTTGGGGTTGCTCTTGATATTTTTTTTCGAGCGACCAACCCGCTCAAGACCTTCGAGGGGCAGAGTTTTTAATGGACGAGGGTTGATGGCCTGAGGAATTTCTTCTTTCTTGCTGCAGAGATCATTTGCTATTTATTGAATGGAGTAATTTAATGGAATTTCAATTGATTATTTTTCAGGAACTGGATGAAGTGGTTTCGGATGCAAAGGACAAATTTACTTCTCCTAGGCAATTTTAAACAGCAATTATACGAGGGACGGTTTCCGTTTTTTTTAGTTTTCATTTCGTTGGGAAACAAATTTTGCAGATTTTATAAAAATGATTTTATTTGCTGACTTTTAATTATATTGAATATGCCAACGCAGACGCGAGTGGATCAATTAATAAATCCGTTCGGTTCACACCTGCGTCTCGTGGTGGCTGCACGAGTCCAGTACCCAGACCTGTTTATCCCTGCACGGTGCACAGTGTAATTTTCATATTATACGGACGGTCTATTAGATGGCTGTCGATATCGTTAATTAATGGCAGAACGGCTGGCCGTGATTTAGAGTGGACAACGCGTTTTAGTTATTCCATCGGAAAAAAGATGATCGCGACTTCTGCACCCCGTTATATCCATTCTGTTTGCTTTGAAATTAGATCTGAAATCGATTGGAGATCCTTTCATTTCATTGGCGTATTTAATTTTCGGTTGGAACCTCCCGCCATGGTGATAGTTATTTTATTATCAATTATTCTGTGGATTAGCTTCCGGGGGAATTTGGATTTGAATGGCTAATTGTGATTTAAATGTTGGCACAGAGAATTTCATTTTCTCCTTTGTTTTATTTTTCCGCAGGACAGTTTGCTACTTGGGTAGGTAATTATTATTCGCATTTACGCAAAAATAATTGATTGGTGAATTAAATTAAATACTGAATACCAAGATGAATAAATGAATTATTACCGCTTTAGACGAACATTCCAAATATATTTCTGTTTAATAATGGATCAACCTATGATTAAATACTGCACAACAGAATCGTTTTGCCTTCTTTAAAAACCGTGTCTACAATTACCCTCGTTTTTAAAGCAGAAAGCTGCACGTTCGGCTCGCTTTTTATTCCAGAAAGCCGATCTAATTTCGTGCCGGAAGCGAAAACACTTTGGCGCGAAGCGACCAGCGGCGCACGAATATAGTAACGAGTAACTTTCCTCGGCGAGTTTTAAACACCAGCAGCCCCTCCCCGTCGTAAATCTGAATCCGATTAACATTGTTATTCCGATAAAAATATTTCTCTCTCAATTAAAAACAAAGATTCTGGTACTCTTTCGTAATGACACATCGAGCCACAAATTATGCATAAACTATTCCAAACAATCATGAGCAATGAATTTCTTAAGCTGCAATAAATTTATTTGAGAAGAGTCAAAGGACAAGCTTGCTAAATTAAAGAAAAGTCACTGCTAAAATTATTAATGAAAGTTATATTTAAACAGTCATTACTTGAATTGCACGTAATACTTATTATAACCCTGTGCAATGAACCCTTTCCATTTCCATTTGCATTTTTATCGACAAACAATCCTTTTCCCTGATCAAACGCGATGAACAACCCCCCTGAATTTCCGTAAGGGTGATCATCGTCGAACTACAGTTCGGCAGGCATGTTGAACAGCGTGTAGCAGAGCAAGCATGTCGTTGGATGCTGTGGTGGTTCGTGCGGACCGCGCGCACTAATCAATATGGAGGGGAGCGTGTTCGGAGCACTGGTAGGGGTTGCTTTCACCCCCCCCACGCGAGCAGTTTCCCGGTGCTACTGTTACTCGTGCAGCTATATCAACCCTGTCCCCTTCGCAAAGTTTCAAACGAATACTGGGATCATCGAAACAAATTCCAAAGAAATATTATTTCCCTTCATACCCCTCGATGGTAAGCATTTTCTAGCTGTTATAGGGAAAGTTAAGATTCTATTGCGGGGAGCACCCCTTAAGCGCGAATTAAAACTTAGGCATGCTTGAAATTAAATGTATATTGTATATCTGACTTAAAAACTTTCCTAAATTCCAGCACAACCCTCCTGAATTCTATGCGAGAGGGCGTCTTAAGGTTCAGGGGAAGATTCTCCAGCAGCATTCAAGAATTGTCCTTTTTTTCAAATATTTAATACGTTCCTTTTAATTCCTTTTAATCGACATCAAAATCGATTCTTCTAGTACGAAACACTACCCTTAACTCAAACCCTTCTCCTATCCAACCTTCCTCCAAATAGTACAACAACAACCATTTGATTTCTCCATTAAAAATAGTGCTTGGCCCAATTCCCTCTACTTCAGAACCCACTAAAAAATTCACCCTTCCAAGAAACATGCATTCCACCCTGAAAACCTAGGTCCATCCCTTATGCATATCAGAAACGGAGATTCTCCTTGCAGCACAACCCTGGTACACCACTCTTTCGCTTGGGACGGGGGGTGGTTGTCAGTCTGGAGGGAGCGCGAAAGGGGTGAAATAGGGGTAAAATACCCGGTTGGTCTCGCGCGACCCGCTTAGTAGGTATCGCGACGCGCTGCCGCTCGTAGCGCGCACTCTCCGCCCCTGAACTGGGTCACAAGCCCTCGGAGGAAGCAGCACGAGCTGTTCACCCCATCGAGAGCACACCGGGGCCAGTTGCGCGCCACCGTACACGCCGAACTCACGCGCCGCCCTCTCTATTTCTCCGTTTCGTTTTTCGTTTCCAAGTAGCGTTCCGTGTATCGTATCGCGACCCTCTGCCGAGGACCACGAAGAGATTGTGCATTTGATTTTGACGGGAGACAGTGAAATATATAATAGATAACGCGATTGAGTACACGGGGGTAGTTTCGTCCTGGATAGAAGAGAAGGATTCTACGAGGAGAGCGGGGTTTTGAATGAGGATACGGTTGGTAGATTTTTGCGGGCGAAAACATTGTGAAGGATATTCGATTGATTTTGAATAATGTAACACGCGCGTTTTAGATGAACAGTCGAAGACTATTTAGAGACTCCTTTATTAGAAATCATTCGAGGAGGATTATTTTGCATTTGGATACCTGGAGAACTGAATAGCTGGTGCAATTCGATCTGTCGAGATTTCATAGCTCAATTACGCTGTTAGTCATTTCTGGCTCTTATCGTTTTCCGTTTAGGTGGTCCAATTCAGTCCGAGTTTATATGTCGTTGGACCGTCTGCAGGGCTGATTTCTTTCGAGAATACGTATTAGAGTCATTATATTTTAAGGGCTACTTCGTCTTTCGTCTCGTACTTGAGGGTGGTCTTCGAAAGGGGAGGTATTGCGTAGAATGGGGTTGGTTAAGGACGTTCGGTCTTCATGCGGCGCATTTATCTTCCAAAGAATTTTACGTTCTACTCATGCCAAGTCCTTTTCATAAAATGACTAAACTTTCCGAGTTTAATTTGTTCGATACGTAGATTGGTTTAAATTACAAGCAAGATTTTAAAATGATATTAATAAGGGGGGGAATTAATATCCTCCAAAACCAATTTTCATCCCTAACAAAAGTTATTCAGCACCGATTCCCTCTTCTTCATCTTCAAGCTTCAGTTCCAAACTCCAAGACTCCCCATTGTCTTCGTAGTTTCTCATAAAAAATGATTCTCCAGTCATCAATAGCGTTACTTCCAAAAGTCTCCACTCGACTTTTCGTCCCTTCCGTGGATTGAAAGCCTCCGTTTCTCTCGTTTTTGTTCTCTCTTGCAAAGGAGGGAACGTCGCGTAGTTCGACTAATAGGTCGACGGCGTGACGGTGAAGTAAGATTTCACTGTACTAAAAACGATCCGTGTTCCGTGGCGTCGCGGAAATTCGTGCAATCTGTCTGATGGAGGGCCGCCGCTGACAAACTACTTTCAATCAACGCCAGAATACGTCGCGGTACATTTTCAGATTGCCCGTTTCTTTCACGTCGCCTGTAGTTTTTTTTTTACACGCGCATACGATCCTTCCATACCTCGTGGTTTTTCTCCCAACGTTTCATCCCCCGCTGACGGGCAACCCTTGTCTTTACGTCACGAGAATCGTCGTCACGCTCGACACAGGAGCAATCGATATCTGTCGCGGCCAGTAAAGTGTCAGGGGGTCAGCCGTGACTTTCGATGTTTCGACGAGTGTCGTCTATTTATTTTTGTTTAAATATTACGAATTGATTGGTGGAATTTTGTTTTATGTTCTTGCTTGATGGGCTATGGCAACTATAAATGCAACTCGTTTAAAATCGTATATTGCAAATTTCGGTGATAGAATCATTAAAATATATTGTGCAGTATTCTACAATTAATTTTGGTTTTGCTCGAAGAGTATATCTTGCCCTTTCCTTTGAACTATTTTATATTCTGAAGTATCAAATATAGTATCTATTCTTGATTTTCGACGTTGCCTGAAAAATTTCGTACGCAAATGGTTGAGCATCTTGGAGTATTTTACGATAAACGAAAAGGGAATTTGCTGTTAGGTTCGAGGTGCTCGTGTCTATTGAAAGTAGCAGGTATCGCGTTGTTTAATCGTCGCCAGCGGCCATGAATGGCGTAAAGGACAAAGAGTGAGCTACTCTTGGGTCAGTGTACTCTTGTAAACAGCCTCCACCATGGTGCAAGGCGGTAGTATAAACTCTGTACCTTCCATTCAGTGGAGCGAACACGACTTCCACAATATCGTCGAAAGCGTTTACATCCATGCAAATTGTAATGAGCCTTGCTAATGGAAAGAAGCTCTCCTGCTCGGTGTCTCGTTGAAGGGGAAGTAATTTTTATCGAATTTTCCACAACCCAGCCCAAATTACCGGAACAGTTGAATTATACTACTAATAATAATATCTTCGGTACAACGCCAAGGATTATACATACTCTGCAAAGTATGAAATTATTGTCGATAGCTTCCAAAATGATCCACGTTCCACGAAACAAATTAATCTGTCCAGAAATATGAAGGAACGTATTAATTTCAAGCAGATGTGTCCTTCGGCAAACGGGTCAAGTGTGCTCGTCTCGGCGATGACCTTCACAATTCGAGGATGCGGAATTTTTTCCGCACTGCGCACCACCACCCTCTCTGCCAATCTTCAGAACGTTGTTCCGCTTTGCTCCGCGCTAGACGACGAGAAGCCTCGTTTCTCTTGACCTCGCACCCACGCAAACCTCTTCTTTCTTCAGCTTGATCCTCTAATACCATCTTGGTCTTTGGTTCCAGATTAAATGATCCACCACTTCCAGTTAACCTTCCATTTCATGTACTTTCTATCGTTGACAATTTCTGTAGACATTTCCAACGCGGATATCTTCTATGATACGAGAGAAGTGTTTTCAATGCAGTCGAATATTAATTCCATTTGAAACTGTTTTTCGATAGCCGTGAAATTTCGAATATCCGTCGAGCGAAGCCTACCATAAATTATTCGATTAAACTCGGGCCTCCGGGTATGAAAACATATTCTTTCCATGGCTCAACAGTGTAGGGAAGGAAGGGGAAAAAAATATGATTGGACTACGGGTGGGCAAGAAGACGCGGCTGAACGGAAACACGAGTGTTCGTTTCGCGCGGGGCCACTTGACGGTCGCTGATCAAAAGCGAACGCTCGAGAATTTCTCAAGGAGGGTTGTTCTTTGAAGCAAGAATTCCTTCGGGATCGCTCAGCCGTTTGTCTTTGACAATAATCACCGGTCTCAAGCACTCGACTGTCCCGTTTTCGAGCGTGATACTCGCCATCGAAACCATTTTCCTTTGGTCGATGTCCTTTTACCAAAACTACCTCAGTGCCTTGGTAAACACTGCAAAGGATTCGGGAGGATCCACCACCATTTCTTATTCGGATTATTATTAATATTTTTCCTATTATTATTCGACTAATATTAATAGCTTGCAGTAATAGCTATTCGACAATCCATTTTATTTGGTACCTATTTTTATTTTGTCGAGTCAATTAATATAGAAATAGATGGGATTTATGGCAGTTTGATTCTAATAAAGAGGAGTGGTTCGAAGTGGATAGAGTTGGTATGAAACATGGGTGCAGCGTAATCATTGCTCAAGGGCATAACCATAAATTTTCTTCTAAAGGGTAGATGGTAGAAATAAAGTAGCAATAGCACGGTCCATATAAGAGACATAGACATAGGGAAGAAGAGTGGAAAAAATAGTGGCGACATAAAAGACGCATCAACAGCGGTGGGATAGAAAGATTCTGGAAAAATAATAGCGATTCGAGGGAAAGTCCCAGGAAAATGGTGTGCTCGTATAAAAGCCACTGGGAAACTGTGGAAATACTAGAAGGACGGTTACTGTAAAATCTGAAGCAAGTGGAACAGTGTACTTTGAAACACTGCAACGCGAATGCAAAAATATTTGCTTCATAAAGAAACAATGTTTAAAGCTTACGAAAATGATACTCCTTTTCAATCATGCTTCTCATAATTTAAATTTCTTCCATTAAATATAAATTTCATCGTCATCATTATTATTGTGGAATTAAAGTTCTTGAATTTTTAGTATTTTGAAACTACTTCGCAAGCTTTAATAAGTGCCCTCAAAATCCTTGACCCCACGTTAACAAAATTTTTCTTCAATTTCTACATACCCTCCACTCGATGGCGATACCCAATACCGATGCAACCATTTTTTTCGTTGCACTCAGCGGCTGCAAAACGTTAACGACTCTCTTCAACCGGTGCACGCTGCAGAAGTTCAGCTCTCGTCCTTGACCCACTCGTTGTTTAACGTTCCCTGAATCGGAGCCACCTAAAAAACGAAACTTAATTAGAACGGGAAGGTACGAAATATTGAAGGGGAACGAGGTCGATCTGTCTCTGACGAATTCGTGAATACGTGAACCTCTTTTCATATAGGCAAAATGGGTCAACGGTACCGGAAACGTCTCCACGATTTATAGTTGTAACCCATCGGGCTGGTAACGTCGAATTTGGTGGAAGATAAAATTTGTATCCAAGAAGTGGTGAATGGTTGTAAGATGAGAAATTTGGACACTTAAGGGTTCGAACAGGTTTATCGAGATTTATTTGTTGCGAGAGATGACGTTGTGTCGTGTGCTTTTGTGACGTGCTCAGATTCGGACAATCTCTGGACCCTGCCAGCGGAATCTTCATAGGTAAGTTCAATACTTAATTGCAATAATAGAGTAAAATTGTTGAAGCAAGCATCGAATGTAAAATTGAAACTGAGACTCGGAAACCTGGCAAGACAGAAGTTCCACGCGAATTAATATTAATTGCCTAATATAAAATGGCAGTTTCTTCTTGAAACCTCCTCCTCGACGAAAAAATTGAACCGAGTTCATTAATTTCACAGAAACGTAGATACAAATGAAAATCTGTGAAGTAAAAGACATTTCCAATAACAGTTCGAACGGGCTCGAAACGGCAATATTCTTGGTCTTAGAGCAAAGGAGGATCGACGAGGACGTCGTTGGTAATCTCGATCGTCTGGTTGTTCGACAGGCAAGGCTGCGACGATCTCGTTCGCTCTGTTTCACCGGATTTTTAAAGTTCACTCGCTTTCTGCTTACCCCGTCTGAGGTTATTTGCACGCTGGACGAGCGCGAATTCAGATGGAAAATTAATTTATCTTCAAAGGGAGAGAGAGAGAGAGAGAGAGAGAGCAAAGGAGAGGATGATGGAGCGGTGATATCGAACGACGTCTCTATCAGTTCCATCGATACATGAGAAGGCTACAGTTCGAGTTATGGCTGTTTTCACTATTTTCAATCACCATTTTCTTCATTATTCGTGAAAAAATAATTATAATTTATCGACGCAATTTATCTCTTCATTAGTATATAAAATTTAGAACTCCAAAAAATCTCAAAGTCATAAAAAGTCTCTAATATAACCATAAAGAAAAAAGATCCTGCCTCGTTCTATCATCTGGAGTACAAAATCAAGCAGAGCGTGGAAGTCCATCGTGCGCTCGGCTTGTTGTCCTTTTTTGGACGTCGGAAAATTTACGACGATTACACCGGCTCATTTTCGAGTTCCTCCTGGTCGGGACGTAAGCTTGCTCGTAAATTGGCCAGTCCCTAGGAGTATACCCTCGAATTTCTGGCCGGCAACTGGAACGAAGTGGGAATGGAACGGCCATTTCCGCGTAGCCTTATCGAGCTTTCTTTCTTTCTCGTGACACCTGAAGGAATTTCATTACGCTACTCTAAGTCCGTTCGTTTGCCCGTCGAAACGACGCTTTTCCTGAGACACGACGATGAAATCTTCACAGAATTTCTCGGATAGGATCATTTCGGCTGTTTCGAGGAATGGGAAAAACGTTGGCATAAGTGCATTATTTCGAATGGGGTTTACTTTGAAGGGGATGAAATTGATTTGAGAGGATAAATAAAGATTTCTCATTTTACAAGAAAAGTCTAGACGGAATATTGAACGGGGTATAATTGAAATGTTATTATATAGATTCGTATTAAATATTGGAGCAGGTTTAATTCTGTGTGGATCTTCGTGCGTTAATTTATTCTGGGAAACGTGATTATGTACAGTTTCATATTAATTGAGCTAATGCGATCTCACTCACAACGCGGAACTCTGACTGTGCTAATCTAGTCTAATGTCTAAACGCAGATATTCTGCTCCAGCCTACTCTACTGCCAACTATTCTAATTTGATCTAACCTGCCCTGAACCACAAACTTGATTGTTACTTCGCAACCAGATTTACCAATTCTATTGTTAAAATAACTCGAATGCTACACGAATCTAATTTGCCGCAATATCCTTTAGAAGCTTGCTTTCATAAAAGTCTGATCATTCGTTCAATTCTAAAGATGCTTACGTGCTGCCTCATTCACCGGAGACTCGATTCGCACGAGGTACTGCGTAACACTGGCGTCGTTACATCCGGTATTAGCTTACGAGCAAGCTATTTCGCGTAGCAACGAATTTAAAAGCACCTGCTGCCCTCTTTAATCTAAAGGGAAAAAGGGGGGCGAGTGGTTTCAATGGAAGATATTAATACATAAGAATTGCTCCCATTACAAAGGGGTAACAGTTCTGAATGGAATACTTGTACAATTATAGCGAAAGAGATTTTTTTTCCAAAGGATCCAGTTAAATGAAATAATCGAATTTCTTTTTCGTTTCAGAGAGTGTTTCATGTTCCTGCATCCACCGACTAGTCGTTAGTGCCCGGTGTCGCGATCTAAACGGGATCGCCAGTGATCGTGAAGTTTCAAAGTTGTTCCTCGAGCGTGTCCACGGTGGTGTGAGAAATCTGATCTACGTAGGATCGATCATAGAAAAGTGCTCCCCCTCTATAGGGTGAACGATACTAGTTCCCGGCATGAAGGGTGAGTCCTTTGAAACTCTATCTGCGTCTAGTAGTAGCCCGATGTTTTCGTAAACAATCCCTAAAATATCGCCATCAAAAGTCACGTGAACATCGTTCCTTTTCGTTTCTTGCTGCTGTAAATAAAATATCCAACTCGTTCCCTGATTGTTCACTAAATTTCTAATGCGCCGTAATCCATTGGGAACAATTTCCAAGCAGATGAAACGGAAGAAAACCGCGAATGGTAGATAGCGGGAAATGGGGCATAAAATTGTAATAGAGCCGACAGAAAATTTCGAAAATTCTCGAGGACAGATGACGAAGGTAACAGCTGTTTTGCATAACCTAATTAGTCAGCGAGCCGGAATGCAAATGCTGGCCGGAATTAAAATTGCACGACCTCGACCGAGCCGAACAGCCCCCTGGAACCATTCCCTTCGACCTCTGACCTTTTAAGTAGGCCAGTTGGGAGAACTCGAGGAGAATGGGACTTCTTACGGCGCCATATGGTGCCGATCACCAGAAACGTCGTCATATTTCAAACCCTTCAAGGGTGCGCAGGGTTGCTGCAGAGCAATTTTCGAATACGCTGAACGTTTATTGGATATTTCCGGTAACTACGTTAGAAAAGCCAACGCCACGGAACTTTCCACGAATAAGAACGATATTTCCTTTGAAAATTACAGTTTGGAAGAGTAGTCGAGCTCTACGGAGACGCGAGACCGCTTCTTCTTCACTTTTGAAAATGTCGAACCGCGATCATTTTGTGAAAATACATTCGGAAGTGGCCCTCGTGAATGGATAGATTTGCTTTTTGTTCTTTCGATTTCTGCTTCGATATATCGTACGATGAAAAGATAAAATCGACGTGGCGAAGATTAATCTAGCGATTGACCAATCGGGTCGCCAGTTGAATACGAGCATAGCAATCACAGCTACGTGATATGGATCATCACTGGTGGCCATAATGTATCACGCTTTGCCGTGGCGAACACGATGGATTACCTGGATGTGTCGTTCTCTGACAGACAACCCTGTAATTAACGTGACTGAAAGTGGCGATTAAGCTATGTGTCTGTAGACGAAATCATTTTCGTTTCGGATATTCCTCTTGAGTCTTTGCTTTCGAATGAACTATTAGTAATTATTATTATATACAGGTTGGCCAGACTACGATATTTCTCGAAATTCTTTTTCTATCGATCAGGAGAGTCTGCCGATGTTCAACGCCGCGGCAACGCTCGATTAATTGTTAATCAGCGGTGCCCGTGGAGGGTTAATTAGTGGCGCGACGATCACTAGCGAATTAATAGGAAGTTAATCGTGGCCTGTGCAGAATTTATTTTTCGTCGTTGCGCCCTGCGTAGTCGAGAGGCAAATATTTGTCCCTCTTTGATACAGAGAAAAGAGGCTGTTTTAACGCACGCCTTCTTTTTATATTTGCTCGACGCCACGACGAAA
Organism: Nomada hirtipes; assembly: GCA_951802735.1. Lineage (NCBI taxonomy): Eukaryota > Metazoa > Arthropoda > Insecta > Hymenoptera > Apidae > Nomada > Nomada hirtipes. The sequence continues at coordinate 13,341,594 of OX637926.1, forward strand.
TTAAAATTCTATCCTGAGGAGGACAGGAAATGCACGAGTAAGGTTCTTTCCCTTTTTCAACGTGCTGCTTCTACGGACAAGAAGCTCGAGAACGAGCAATTAGAAGTGAAACGGAATAGCGTCAAACACTTTGTAAAACCTTTGAAACTCAATACAATTCCTCGACGTTGTATAGCTAATTATTCCGTCCTTGTTTTTGTTTTTAGACAAGAGAAAATTATTTTCCTCGGATTCCCCAGATTGCAAACGTAACATTGTTACTGTCTTTGTGTTTCTCTGTTGCGGTGGTAGTTACCTTTTAGTTGCACCTTTCCTCCGCCCCTTTATATTTAGTGGACTTTTTTTCTGTTCCGGTGTTGGCGAGCTCAAACACCGTCGATGAATGGAAACCTCAAATATTTGGCGGTGGTACACTACCTGTGTTTATTTCTCGTCAATTACGTTTAGCATCTTCGCCCAGTCGCCCCACCTGCTTTATTTAATTGCCCCTCTCTCGTACATCTCCGCCTTTTTAATTAGTATGTGGATATATTAATAAATAATTGCGAATGTGCTATACGCATTTGCGTGTTTAAAATAAATTCCGAGGTTCGAAATTTCTGTCCACGTTACTGAGTGGATAAAGGTTATGGCCAGGAAAGCCAGTTTGCCTCAGAACTTGCAGGTAATCGCGTTAAAACGCAGCTACCTACTTGAACCCTCGTTAATCAGTTCCGATGAAGTGTAGCTAGTTGGCCGGTGGAAAGAGCGAGGCTGACGTTTGAGAGATTCGCTTTCCAAACTGTCCACTCCTAAATAGGATCCATTAATTAATGTTTCGAATATTTTCGTAGCCCATACCTTCCGCAATAAATTTCAACCGATACTAATCCTTGGCGACGTTTCGAATTCCCGATATCTAAATTGCAATCGAGTAATAACTAAGCTTTGTAAATTCCTTGAAACGTTCAGATAATTAAATGGCAATAACATTCGCTGTTCAATCGCCAGTTAACATTTTTCGAGTTACTGCAGTTGCAACAATTTATCATTTGCGTCGATTCTTCGGCTGAACATCGATGCACGTTAAACCCAAATTCCTCCGCTTCCGGTTCCCGATCAGCCACCAGTAGCAAAGGTATTCTTCTGTAATTATCCTCGATTGATAGCAAACAGGACCAGCTCGCGATCAGCCTCGGAACTCGTGCTTTTGCGCGTTCCATTTTCGGGGCTGGATCGATAGCCCGATGAAAATTCCGGGTCCGAACCATACCGGGAGACCGTGGAACGTTTCGCGTAATGCGTCGCGGTTCTCGGTGAACCGAGTCGATGCTGGAGAGCCGGTAAATAATCGATCGATCCACGTCGTGCAACAAAGTTGACGTTGCGCGATCCTATTCGGAGAGTTACGCAACACCTCTGGTCATCGGTGACCCCGAAACGCCGTGAACCGCTTGGAACGCGGCGGGAATGCATGGAATAGCTCGCAGCGTTGTTGGAAACAGGAAGTCCACGGGTGACGTTGGAACATTCGAGGATTCTTGACGGAAATTATTCGGAGTTGTTCGCTTTTAATTGTGTTTCTGACGACGGTAATTGAGAAATTAAATGACTGCGAGGGAGAGGCTGGAATTTCACGATGGATATGGCGGAAGTTTTGCTGCGGAAGGTTCAAACACGATTTAAAGCCGCTGTTATTAATTGTATTTGTATCGAGAATAATTGCGATACTAATGGAAAGATTCGGAGGTGTCGACGGTAAATCGTAAAACGACGGCGAATCCGCGCGCAGTGGGAATTTCAATCGTAAATCGTTTGTATTGAATTATAGTAGTCGAATAAATTATTTGCACTAGTTATTGAATTTTCGAAGAGCCGGGAAATCTGGTCGCGTGTCGTTTAAAATTCTTCGATCGAACCAACGAATTCGATACTTTTGCAGAAACATATACCTGCGCTAAAAATAAGTTTCGCCATGCAATCACGAGCAATTCACACCTGCCAAGACTGTAAATGGTCGACAAACAGTTCCCCCGAAATCTATTCTGCCGAGCGAACTCCATTCAAAATTCCACCGAAATTTTCCAATCCAATCAATCGCGTCATTCCCCTAAAAATCTCGTACATCCAGACTTCCGGGGCTGCATTCCTCGCCAGTATAAAAACCACAGAATTTCCCCTCGCATGGACTCGAACGGTCCGCGTCCAGGTAGCCAACCAATCGCCACTCGAGTCTTCGTTCATGGGACATTAATTAGTGGACGGATCGATGGTCGGCACGAGGGGACTCTCGTGTTTTTCCTGCTCGGTTTCTCTGCCCGGTGTTTTCTTATCGGCAGCAGCTTCGTTAAGCATCCGTTGTCCGGACTGTTTTTCAACCACAAAGGTTTTCGTCGCGTACCCCTGGTCCACTGTTTCCATCGGTCATTTTGAAAGATTCGTCAAACGTGGTCGAAATTTCACGACGGATTCCGACAGATTTATCAGGACGATTGCTTCACGAAAATGAAACGGCATTTTCTTCGCTATTTATCCGGGAACGAGCGGCGGCAGAGCGGACATTAAAGAGTTCATAATACGGCCGGAGTAGCGTAAATTGGTCCATACCGGTTCGCGATTAAAAGTTAGCGCCGGTGAAAAGTGTCGTCCGCTGTGAGGCATTCATCTCGCGTTGCGATTTTTTCCCCCAGCTTTTCACCCTCTGCCTGGACGAGCGTGCACGAGCCCACGTTGTACAGTTTTCCAGGCTCAAAATGGCGTGTATGAAGAGCAGTTTCAGTTTAAACTAGTATGGATGGCGCATTTATTAATTTCGCGGATCCTTGATTCGCAGTTAACTTTAATCTAGATTCATTTTAAATGGGGATTAGGGTGGTTGAAACTTGGGCTGGAATTAAAACAGGCATACAGTAGCCTGAGCCAATGTTAACTTGGGTTGAAATTGGTCGGTGTCGAGCGAAGTCGGGGTCGGCCAGTGTATGGGGAAAGTCCGCAGTAGTATAAGCCAACGATAGCGCAGACACGCGCGATACACTAGGATGTCAGTAGTAAATGTCCACGTTATCGCAGACATTTGCTGCTCCGAGATCACAGTAGTACAGATCAACGCGAAAGAAGCCTGACGGGGAAACCGACGTAGAGAAAAATAATAATACAGTTCAGATCTATTATTACCAAACTGCAGTTTCCCATTATCGAAGATTACAAATGTTGCGGCCGATCGATCGAATTAGTCCGGCGAAATGCAGATACAATTGTTCGTCGTTGGCTGATCTTGAATTCGATAAATTCGCTTCGCAAATACGTCCGTGACGTACTGCATGGGTATTCACCGGTTTTAGCCTATTTGGTGGAAGCTAACTATTTCCACCGTGGGCATTTGATCTCCCGGTGTTAATGAAAATGATATGCCATCATTGCATTGTATCAATTTATGTGCTGGATCGCGTTACCCGGAGGCGTTGCATTAATGCTGACATTTGTGACGAACCGAATCCCTGTGCAATTAAACGAGCTGCTGAAACTAATTCTTTATGCTACGAGCGACGTATTAAGAGCGATTGCTTTACGTTTGTGCTTATGTTTATGTATTCGGGACAAATTGTCTCGATTGTTATGTCACGTTTGAGCAGTCCACAGAGCTATCCCTGCGAGTATGTTTAAATGGTACGAATTTGTAGAATGTGGATAACTCCGAGATTATCTATACGTGTAACCTAGAATTCGGAATACATCTAATTTGGAATACCACTGTCCATTCCTTCGCCATGAAAATTCGGTGAATTTCCTTAAACATACCATACGTATAATGGTGCGTGTGCCTTCAATTTGAGCATAAAGATCATCTCACGGAACGTGATTCCTTTTTCAATTCTTGCTTCAATTCGAGGACGGGAGAGCTGATTATAAAGTTCAATGTGGTCGTTCCGAACCGTTAGATGGAATCAACTGACGGTCGTATATCACCTGGCTACAGGAGACCGAGTGCTTTTTCCCCATAGAGAATGGAAGCTTCACGAGGAGGAAGGAAATAAGTCGGATAAAGAATGGAAAGGTAGTTGGATCCGCGAGAACATTATGCGGGATCCTCCAGTTAATTTCATTTGCGGATAAAAATAGAAATAGAAGAGCGAAGGCTCTTTCGGCCCTCTTGAATTCATTCGACGAACATTTGCAAGTAATGCGAACGTCGACTCGACCCCTTAAGCGAAATCGACGGCAAACACTTGCACGGTGTCTGAGAAAAGGTCCTTAGACCACGTCCATCGAGATTGTCTTAGCGAGAGAATATTATGGCGATAGCATTACTTAAGAAATTAGATTACGATAATCAAGGAAATTGAAAATTATGAGATTTCAAATTTTTCGTTTAATCTGGGATAATAAAGATAGCGCAAAGAAGCTCTTCCCGCGATTAATGTCTAACCTACCCGAATTTCACAATTCAATAATCTATGCCGATGTATTTCGAAAATGCCACGACATCGGATTGAACTGTCTGTGCAGTTACTATTTCCAAAACGAAACTAGTTTCAAACGGAAAGTATTCTTAAATTCACAAGCCACACACCACCCTATTTCCCTTGAAACTCTAAGCCCAACTCGAATCAACTTTCCAACTTCGAAAAGCAGAAGAACTCCTTCTCTGTCCCTCGCATAAAGAAGACATCACCCGAGCCAAAACTAATAACATCGCCGCTTTTCCCAACGGGGGCGTCAAGCATTACTCGACCAGGTCCCGGCGCGAAGACACCGAAATTCCTGCACCACGAAAGTTCTAGTCTCTTTGTCTTGAATAGGGGCGGCCCGTTGTCGGACAAATTGGCCGTAACCACGGTAAGTGGAGTCGCGAAAACCACGTGCCGCTACATATGTAGGTCGTGGAACAAAATAACCCAGCCTCAAGGGAGGACGGAAACGGAACCGGCGGTGGCTGCTGCGAGTTGATCGGTGAAGTGTAACGCGGATCCATAAGTCATGAGACGGAGGCACGTTCAAACGGCCCTCGACAGCTTCAACAAGGGGGATTCACCCTGGAGAAGCCGTGGAAACACGAGTGTTTGCTTCAACATGTCCGTCGCTTGCCCTTTTCGCGAATCTTTTTATGTCTATTGTTTTAAAATCACTCGCTTTATCCGCCTCGGGTCTATTGCGGGCCTATTAATTGAAAGACTTTTGTCATTTGGCCTGTTCTTTTATCGTCGTTGCTACCTATAATAATGTTTACGATTTCTTTTCTTTTAAACGTTCTTGAAACAGTCGAATAAATTTATGGTTCTCTGGGTCTTCGAAATTTAGGTTGAGAGTTATATGTTATAATGAATGTTGTAATGAATGTTCGTACAAAAATGGCCATGCCGGTCGCCTGAATTTCATTCACGGGAGACATATTCTCCTCTATTCAGCTGCGACGCATTTACTTACCGCGGTACTCGGTCTCGACCTGCTAATTGAAAATTACGTAACGTCACAGCCGCGACACGATGTTCCCGACCAAGAAACGTAGGAATAATGCCGCGGTTCGCCTCATTTCTTGCAATCCCTTCGTTCCTCCGTGGAGGAAACGCGAGTTATTAAGGGTGTAATCAACTTTACTGATGACGCCTCTTATCCCCCCTCGCTCCATCCGTTTTCAGTTGAAAAATTAAGTTCTTCGTCGTCGTGGGCGGGTTGAATGCGTTAAAGAATTTAATTACCGAGATACACTTCGTTCTGTCTTTTATTTTCCTGTTTATGGTCTTTTCCTTTGGAAATATCGGCATATGAATCGTTTTTGTAATCATTGCCCTTATTGTAGCTTGATAGAAATGAACTATTTTACTCGTTCAATTAAATTAGACGCATTTGTTTTTGAACAGTCCGGTGCATTCTAGAATTTTGCCACTTCGGTTGATCGAATGTAACGGCGAATTAATTTAACGTGAGAATAATTACAGTGTTTCGCGTACAAAATTAATCGACTTCAAACTGTTCAGACCCACGCTGGCTAGGAACAGTTACATTAAACGCCACGGGTTCCGTCCATGTGTTTTCTATGAATTAACAATGGCCAGTCACCTGATAAATGAATTTAACGTGGATGGCAATTACAGCATGCTGACTTCGAAATTAATTATCGCGATTTGCAGCGTTTTTCGTCCGGCAAGCAGCACGGTCGGTTTACATTTTTAATTCTACAATTAACTCCGTCGCAAAGAATGAACTTCGCGCGACAGAATAATTAGTTAATTAAATAGAATGGCAATAAATAATACGGGGAAACAAAACGATCCTCGCAGAGCTGATTCAGTAGATCCATTATAATATTTCACTTCCCCATCAAAATTAATATTTCGATCAACTCCTTTTGTTTTCTTTCATTTACGAAAAAGCTCGATCACGTCGCAGAACAAAGACTCGGCCTTTACGGCACGTTTCAAAGAATCACAATCCAATCGAATCAGAACGAATGCGCTAATCTCTGACGTCCGTCGCTTTTCGGATATCTCCCGTTTCCGGTCGACGTTTATCCACCATGCTTTCGGTTCGTTGACCCCCTTCAACCACCAGGGCGAAGGGGGTGGTATCGAAATCGTAGCATCTCGTGGCGAGCCGTAATCCAGCGTCGCGGAAAATGTACACACGCCAGCTTCGCTCAAACACCGCGTACGTTCTGTTCGAGGGCGCGTACCGATACCGATATCGATTTTTCGATCCTCAGGGGGTGAGTCGAGTGGCCAGCCACTGTTCGACAGGATATTGGAGCACGCCGTTTCAACCCGATCGCCGATGTTTACGCGCGTGATAAATACCGACGTGCCCTGCACGAGATTCTTCGTTAGACTAACTGTGCGTGGTCGATGGTTATACACGTTGATAAGCTTATGTTCGATCGATGTGCCATCTTTAATTGATAGCGAGTCTTGAACAGAATGTAGGATCAAACGGTCGGACCCTGTCTAATTTCTATTTTTGCTTCTATATATGGCGGGATCAGAAGCCAATCAGTATAAGTCCAAATTTCCCTGAACATGAGTCTCGTAGTTCAAAAACTTCTTTATTGTTAAAACTTTCGAATAGAATTTTTAGATTCTTGCATTGCGCCTCTATCTACGTTCGATATTGTAGGATTGGAAATATTGCACGACTGGGTAGAATGATTCCGATGTATGAAAGGTACGTTCGGCGCTGAGCACCTGAGAAGGTCGTGTGCATGGAGGGTACAGCGGCCCAAGGGTTCGGGTGGTCAGGACCGACCACCACCGAGGAATGACTGCGGGGGTGTGTCCTAAATGAGTGAGAGCAAATGAGGAATAGAATGAAAGAGAAACTAAGAGTGAAAGAATATAAAGAATGAATGATGCGTGCAAGAGTCAGATTGAAGGGAGAGTTGGAAGAGAGCTGAGATTAGTGTTGAAAGTATCGTGTGTGAGTCGTCGTGTGCTTGAGTAACGTCGTGTGTCGACGTATTATTATAATAAAGTTAGTGTCTTAATGAGAGTAACTGAAGTCTTATTACACCACCTGTCCTCTATTCCAAACTACGTGAGGTTTACGAAAAATAACTTCTACAATATTGTTATTTCATTTAAGCAACAAACGCGGATACCGAATGCACGTAAATATTCATACCTTTGAAATTCCAAATTCCCCTATTATTTAAGTTCAGGCTACTGCAGACCTAAGCTACGTTAAGTGCAACTCCTCCCAAGATTTAACACCAGGCTTAGGCCTAAATAATATCGCGAATCTAGTTTCCTTAAAGGGGAAATTGAACGGGAGCAGCCACAAGTAGACGGTCCAAAATGTAAGTTACACGCGGCGTTCCCTCGTGCTCGCTCATTACCATTTGCACCCTAATTCTCCGTGAGGCGGACACAGTTTCCCAAGCAGCACCCCTCTAACGAGTTAATGCCAGCGAAACGGTGTACAGTTTCATTAATTATCGCCACCGTAATGTCCGTACCGCTTAGAAAGACCTTTTCATATCTGGCCCCGGAAGCCCGACCACCGCTAATGGTCTGTCACTTTGCTCCTTTATTTGCGACGCTTTAAAATATTATCGACCGTTCCACGTGCTAACCCTGCGGTCCGAGGAATCCTGGGAAACTAGAAAATAATATGGCGAACACCGGTGAAAATTCTCGGGGGTGGTACACGAATTATACAGCCTTTCAATTTCACGCGACGCCCTTTCATCTGAATTCAAGTATGATCTTGATCACGTTTGATGTGCATAAGTTAACTCGCACCTGAGCTGCATATATTCTACGTTAACTTCGGCTCGGTCTAATTTACACACAGGTTTTGTTTCAACTAAACTAATTTTAACCGCAGTTAGTTTAAACCTGGACTGAATTCAGCCGGGTTAAACTTTTACTCTGATTAGGGTATACCTGGTATTCGATCTGTCCAAGTTAATTTATGTTTGACTAATCTATGTTTGATTTCCACTTCACTTGGACTTTCTCAAGCGTATTACGTTATTTAACATCCTAAGAGCAACGGCGTTCCAATAATCCGTTTCTCAGAAAGGGTTGCAGTTCGCGGTTCAAGGGGTCGTTGCTTTCTGACGAATGAAACGTGTCACTGGAAGAAAGGTAAAGCTGATTGCTATCGGAGAAGGTTGATACCAGCCCTTTTCTACTTCGCGGTTCATGATCCGTAATTGAAGCACGCCGGAAATAATTGCTCTCCTTCCGCGCTTTTGTCGCCACGCGACCAAGAACACCGTGCTCGAGAAATACGTGTATCGGATCAAGTAAATTGAAGCGTTCGAGCAGACCGGATCGAATCTACGTTCCTAGCTACCGAACAAAGGCTTCAGAATCTTCCTCGGTTACTTATCATGGTAGGATATTCTTCGGGCAAAGCGAAAATTCTATAATCTAGATGCGGGGTTCCATATTAGAGGATACTATTTACTGTAATTTTATTTACTCTTCCCTTTCTGTAGAAACGAAGAAGAACTTTTATAAAAGTATTCCGGAATCTCGTTTACATTAATTTAAGTCACAGTCTCCCAGGTAGTACGTCAACCAAAAAGTAATTTTATTTAAACCTGTAACTCCATCCCTCTCTCTAATTTTGTACTGACTTGAAACTAGCTTTAAGTTCTCCCGGTTGTAGCATGTGTAGAATTCAGAGGTAAGGGTTCAAACGAGGCTACCTTTAATACTGATTAACTGATTCGAACCTTGATTTCCCGAGACCCACATCCCTATAGAAATGAAATTCGATCTTCTCGAAAGGCACAGAAACTTTGCCTCGCAATTTTATAATTCCATCATCCTTCTCCATAACATCTCTACAGAGCTTGAGCTCCGTAAAGTAGCTTGCATCGTTCCACCTTCTTCTTTCATCTTCTTCTTCCGTCCCATTCAACGCAATATTATACCCCATCGCGAAACCATGCAAGTATAATACTTTACGTTTCTCGTAATATCCGCGTCGTAATGAAAAGAATGCCTCGGACGATAAGGGAACGCGGAACAGTGCAAGTAGAAATTGTAGCAATCCTACGCTTTAATATTTTAAAGGGCAAAGAATGATCTACACCAGCGAACTTTACTTTCTCGGGCACTTGCTCCTCTTTCTTATCGATAACTGTCGAGGAACAATATTCATCCACGGCACGAGACGTCTATCAAAAACTTTGACGACGCGGGAAGAGAATCCGAAGAAAATTACGTTCTACTTTCGCGTCGCTTCTTCCTGGTATCGATCATCGGCTGCTACCGTAGAAACACATTCATCATCCTTAAGATAGCTGACCTCTCTTCCCACGATGAAATTTCTGATTCAGTTTCGTCCGATTTAATTTTTCATAGAAAAAAAGAAAACAGTCGACAATAATTGAAACTCGAATAATTACGTGGCTTCACTTTCCTTAGTTGCAAATTAATAGGCTTCCAAGCCATCGAGAGGCATCGATGCCTGGCAACACATAATTCTGTATAATTCATTCTTCTTCGCAGAAGTATACATACGGCTTCAAGCCAAGACGATCTAAAATATGTCTCTGTTTACCCCGAAACCGGACGCTTAGGCGTCTCGCCTCGGATCGATCCAGCTTTTTCCCCCTCGATACTACCCCCTGCACCACCGCTTCGGAGCATCAATCATTTCTGGCCCGAGCCGCTGCTGGAAGATCGAGGCGAGTGGAAAGTTGTTCTTTAACAAAAGCCCGCTGACTTGAACTGCGTCTAAGGCAGACTTACTCCCATCTTGACTCTGCGAAACCCTTCCTCCGCCCCCTTTCTACTCGAGCAGTCTTTCCTTTTTTCCATTTTCTGTCCATCGCCGCCCTTTTCTTTTGTCCCTTTTTTTTTGTCCTTCCACTGTCTTTGTTACAAAAAAGGTCTCACCATTTTTTCCGCGGTATTCGTGTTTCGAGAAAAATGTTCTCGCTTATTCGTTGCGCCCCTCGGGTATGGTCGTAGGGGAAACTTCGTATTTTTAGGGTCGAAGAGCGGATATTATTTTTTCGTTCAAATTTTTATTTACACGAGACTGTGGAAAGAGGCGACTGCTCGTGAGATTATCCAGAAAATGTCATTTGCCGTAAACTAGATTCTTACGATGATAATATTAATTAAATGAACGCTGTCAAGCATTGTTTTAGTGGTGCCGGCGTTTTAAAACGTATTGTTTAGAGAGTTTATGAAACAAATTTGAAGCTCATTCGTGGGGATGGCTCGGCGCATTTCCGGCCTGTGTGTGCTCGCGCAATCTATCCTGGAAACCGACAATGCGAGAGCTGATACCGCGTATCCAGTTTATCATCGGCGGAAATTAAACTAGTTTCGAGGTATGCCCGAAGCGATATTAGCCGCGGCGAATAATCAGGCTGGAAAACTGGGCCGCATTTAATGAGTACAGGCTATCGCTTTTTCCTTTGCATTGTTACTATTATGATTATCTGCGTTACAAGCGGGGCGTGATCGATGTATTGATTAATCCAGTTTGTACAAGTGTTGGTAATTGGTCGCGTTTGACAGTATAATTTCTCATTATTATTTCGCTGAAAATTGTTTGAAACGCTTCACTAATATTCCGCATAATCTGAAAATCGTGCAGTGCCCGTAAATCAAATTTGCACGCGTATACACGATTAAACAAAATGCTCCGTTAACAGGGAGATGGAAAAGTTAATATGCAAATGCAAGGCACACATTGTATAATACCTGCCATTATATTATCTGACAATGTCGAATGAAACTAAGTTCCCCATGAATGGGACGTATTGTGCGGGTGGATTGAGAGTCAAAGTTGCAATTGGTTTACGCAAGACGGTTCGGGATATCGTAGGTGGTTGCAGAACTGTTAGAAGATTGAGCGACTAGATCTGTGGCGTAGACGGGTTATGCTTGCTGCGTTAATATAGCAAGTTGTAGCTGGCCCGTGTCAAAGTTTCAAGTGGGATAGAAAGAGATTACGGATCGATCAAGATTTGAGATTGAGCCTACGTTCACCAGAACATGTAATTAAAGTGTAAACTTCAATTGGAAATTGGTTTCAGCCGTTGTACGATTTAACAGGAAACCCGAAATCGTTCGTTTAGTGCTTATCTAATATAATAATAGTAGTGATAATGTTGAGAGGAACGAGATAAAAACGCCCAACAAGGGCGTTTCTCATTAAAATCATCTAATATTCTCTGCCAGCGTTCTCTTTGCAAATGAGCCTGTTTTTCCTTGCCAGCTGAATATTAATCGAGCTGCATCTTGTACAACTTCAGCAACGACTGAGAAAACGTCATTCTCCCACGGTTTCTTACATGCTTCTCAGCTTCTTCGCGAAAAGTTGTAACCGAATCGACAGAGTTGCCTCTTTGTTCCAATTTTAATCGAATCGTTCCGTCTACACTAGTCTAAGAACGTTCTCTGCTTGGCTGCGAGCTTTCGCGTATAATCGGGCGATCGCGCGATTTTTCGCGCGGGTACTTTCAGTTTTACGGGGTTGTGCAAGGCTCTTTTGGTATCTAGCTTATGTTCAATGAAGATTTCCACGGGAATGTTTAATCCCAACGATACAGAAGCCTTATTCTACTTATCTTTGTGTTCTTTCAGGGATTTTATAGGTACCATACAGATTTATTTATAGAAGTACTTGTAAAGTATTTTTTAAAGTGAGAAAGTAATTAATATTTGATTCAAAAATAGTTCTGAATTCGAGAACCCGCGTTTACGAACACTCAAGTTCATTTTCAAATTCATAGTTCAAATTTCTGATTAAACAAAGTGGTAGGTACGAGGAGAATATACTGAAAAAATGAGGGGGCAAAGCAGACTGATATGGAAATTTCAACAGGATGCAACGAGGTCTTACTCTGCGGGAAACACCCACCAAAATCTTGGCAGCCATATTTCTTCCGGTTACCCAGCTTTCTCTTGCTTGTCCTTAAATCCACCCACCCCTTATGCTCGACCATTGTTTCTCTGTTGGGGTAAAATAGCTAGATGGACGAGAAAAGAGGTCGAAACGACGACGAAAAATGTCCGCGCCCCGTTTGCACGCGGTTTGCAAAAAAGAAGTTGCTAAAATTCCCCGATTAGAGGTGGAAGAGTGGAAAATCTGGATTAACCTTGCCATTAAATACTTTACATTACCAAGGATTCACTTCTTTTTCCAAACAAAATTATATTAACTACCTTTCTGCATGCTAAACATGAAAATCGGTTCTCACCCTTTTCCAAAATTTTTAAAAAAAATCTAACTATTTCCACCACCATTTAAAATAATCAATAATTCCTCATCCCCACTTGAAAACCAATTAATACCCCAATTTCCTTTCTTTCCGTCCTTCAACAAAATTTATTTAGTATCTATTAACACTACCCACAGTTGAAATCTATCGAGAGCAGCCTAGCATTTCCGGTTTAGGAGATTGCGATTATCAGCCACGACAACAGTAACAACACGCAGTCGGGAATACAGGAACTAACGAATCCTAACCACAGGATTAATCCGAGCACAAATGCGGACACATTCAATTAGCCGGCGTGTATCCGGTTACAAAGATGGTCGGAGGGTAAAGGGGTAGGCTGGCTGGCTGCCGGTCGAAAAGAGCAAAGACCAAGCGGAAAAGCGAGTCGACGTTTCTCTGGAAATGTGCCGGCGTTATCGTTTCCGTCCTCATAACGTGCCGTGGTGCCGCTTATCGCGCTTTATCAGCAACGATCCGTTGGAAAGGCCGAGCTGCGCGAGCACTTTCCACCCTATCGTTTTCCACCCCCTCGTGTCCTCCTTTTTCTTTGTTTTTTTTTTATTTCGTGCTTATATACAGTTTCTTTTTTACTTCTATTATTATTTTCTCTTTAGTTGCGCTTCCAGAGTTTGGTCAGGATTATGTAGGTTCGTTACACTTTGTCCGAATTCTTTTTTTTGTTGGCTCTTCTGTTTTGAAATTGGGATTTGAAGTTTGTGAACTTTTTATTTCGAAATATCTTTTAGGCGTTATAAATATTGAGGAAAAAGAATAGGGGAATTTATGTGGTTCGAGCGATTCAATTTCGTGGCCTTTTAAGTAGTACAGGTCAATGATATTCGACCATCGGTATACCTAGAAAATATTCCTCGACTTCGTTTAATTTATTTTCAATTTAAACTGTCCCCATTCGTTTCACTGCTCAATCTCCAAGCATGATATATCGAAACTTTAAGCGACAGCTGCCTGAAAAAGCAATTTCTATGCCTTTCTGAAACGCTGTTCCATCGTATCTGTTCCAGGGAGTGTCCCATGTTCCTGCGTCTTTTCCTGATCAAAGTAGATCCTACTTGGTGATCCCGGACTTTCCAAGTTGTGTCTCGCAGCGTATCGATAGCGACGTCGCACGACTACCAAGCAAGCACTGGAAAGTGTCCTCTCGACTGGAGGAGAGTGCAAGTACTCGGCATGAAGGGTGAGTCCTTTGAAACTACCTTTGCAATATGCTCGACCCCTGTTCGATCCATGACCATCGATATTTCTGACCCTTCATTGCAACCATAATACTAACTACAACCACCCCCCCCCCCCCCCTAGAACCGTGACATTTATAGAGGGATAGTCAATTAAAATACAATTGACATTGTACGTAACATTCGTCAATTATTTTTTTCACCCTTGCAAAATTAAATTGATCACATTGCGAAACTCGATCAGAATTTATTCACTCATTATACTTTCTCCCAATAATTATAACAAATCCATTCCACCCTTACGCTCAGCTTTCTAACAAAAATCTCACGATATACCCCTTCGTCGGCGAATTAGAGCAACAAGAGCTCGATAAAAATGCACACCAGCCACTATCAAAGAATAATTCAAGAGGGAATATATCTGGAAGTGGGGATCTCTTATCTGCTAATCTGCCTCTATTAACAGCTTCATCGACTTTTTATCTCTGTCAACCACAGAATCCGCGTTACCTTTTAATCGTTTAACCCAGATCAGGTGGAAAGAAAGTGGGATATTCGGGTCGATCGACGATATACCGTTTCAGGATGCCTGGTAAATCGAATTTCTAAAGGCGGTGGGGATGCTCCAGATCTCCTGGAGGAACGATTACGGGTGTAACTCGCGTTTATCGGCGAGGCTGGCCCGGGAAAGCCGCCCACGCGCAAGCTACCGCACGTACGAAACGCATAATGCATGCGATTCGCATAAATTTGTAGACTGAGTCGGCTTTTCGTTGGCTGCTCACGTCCCGTTTCGCTTAGCTGCGAGGATGGTACAGTTTGTAACTATAAAATGGTTCAAATGAATTCCTTTCCGATTCCTCGTCTTCTATTTTTTAAAATGGTATGAAGAGAATTTTCATGTAACTCGGAAAGCGTTATTATTTTCTCTTGCGATTTTTATAACATTGCTTAAAATGGTTTTGGCTCTGCCGTTCCTCGTATTTAAAAATTGATATTGTATTTATAATAGGCTTTCCCCTAGTCTTGTTCCATTTCGTTTCACTTTAAATTTGCCCCCGGCCATAAAACGATTCAACTAGATTGTTTGTCATTCTTGTTTCTCCTTTAAATTGGAATTTTCTGTATGTATTTTTTCGATTTGCCTCTTCGCTTTCAAATTGCCAGTACGTGATACACGTTCGAACGATGGTTTTTCACGTTATTCCGCTCGAGCGAAGGGAACAGGGTCTCTTTCAAAAGGATGGGGGAAAGGATGTCACTGAAAACGTAGAACAACTAGGTTGACGGTTGCGTGCGAGCAATCTGCGCGGCTGCCCGATCCGGCTCTAGGAAATCGCTGGAAACGTAATTCCAGGAAACGCGTTCACCGCCTTTCGCGACCTGCTTTTTTCTGCACGATTACGATGCTTGTATCCATTTAATTCTTCGAGTCTCTGTATTCTTTTTAAAATGTTCTAATTAAGGCAGAGATGTGCACGATTAAAGTTACGCCAATTTGTAGCTTGAAGATACTGCGAAGTATCTGTGAAAGATATAAATTCATTTTGGTACACTGGGGCGGTTTATAAAATACTGAAAAATGGCATAATGCATCTTACATGCTGTTAAACAATATGATAGGGGATACAATGCTGTACAGAGTCCACAGCTTTTTCTATTACCCTGATCGAGCTTCCAGATAAACGACCGCCATTTATAACATAAATCGCGCAAAAATTCCTCCAAATTGGCCTGGAATCGTGAAAACCTGGCGAGTACTTAACCCAGTCCAGAGCACCTCCTTCGAGGTCGTCCCTTTTCGGGGCAGAAAGATTCAGAGCGATTCTAGATGACTCTTCTTGCTCCAGAATCGTCACAATGAATTCTACTTGTGTCGTCGCAAAAAATATCTCCGCCGTGAAACTCTAAATTCTACATTCCAAGCCGCACACAAAAGTATTCGTATTAAAAGACTCAATCCAAAATTCACAGAAATTCCTTAACACATTCTGTTCACCACCAAATGACACCCAAAACGCAGAATATCAATACAAATGCATCTCTCAATTTCCCAAAACATTTTCGATAACCAATCCTTCCTGGGCCCTTAAACAAATGGTCGAGAAACTTGAACACAGTACCTATAGATGAGATTCGAAACGAGGAAAACAGAATAGAATAGAAAAAGAATAGGTCAGTGGGGGTTGGCCCGTTCTGACGGACATCGCAGCGATTTTCCAGGCACGCCGGGCAAGCGAAATTGGGGCTGCAGCCCCCTGGCGACCGCGCAAGGGGTAGCACTGACACCACGACCCAGATAC
Organism: Nomada hirtipes; assembly: GCA_951802735.1. Classification (NCBI taxonomy): domain Eukaryota; kingdom Metazoa; phylum Arthropoda; class Insecta; order Hymenoptera; family Apidae; genus Nomada; species Nomada hirtipes. The sequence goes on from OX637926.1 coordinate 13,357,757, forward strand.
GGGCCATTGTGCACCGTATACTGTATACTAGGATTGCGTCATAGCTCGGCACAGCCGCAACGTCGGCTCCGGATTCCAGCCGAGGCTGACCGAACTCGATCGTTTTCCACTGACGCAGTCGTGGCTGCTGTTTTTCAGCCACCCACCTCGTCGAACTCTTCTTTCCATTTTACCGCATCCCTCATTTTCTCTTTCACTCTCTCCCTCGCGGTCAATTCTTGACCCACTTGGTCGGTCTCGTTTTTCTTTCCCCCTTTTTCTTAATATTTGTCCTCCTCTTTGACGAATGTTTCCTACCTTTGCTGGCAAAGAAGTGCAGATGAAATAGTTTTCGTATGGAAGTTTTGTCCTCAAGTACAAAGTCGAACTGTTGGGCCGAGTGATAGAATTACTCGGCGATTAATCTGAGAAGAGCACGCTTAATGGAGTGAAGGGTAGATTGATTCAGGAGCCGGGAAAAAGAGATCAACTTAATCATTAAATATGTATTATCCTAAAAGGCCAAATCTCTCTATCTCTCGTTCTATTTACCTGTTATTTCATCTTCTCTTTACTAACGCGGAGTTTTAGCAGACTGTATTACAGCAGCGTTGGTGTGAATCGGTTCAATTTCAAGTTCACTAATGGCCGCGGTCACGAAAGGAACGTGGCGTCCAGCGAGGGTTGGTCAAGGGGTGGAGGATGCTTTTCGCGGTGGAACGTTCAGTTTTCGACGATTAAACGACTGTACGCCTGCTGAACGCTTTTAGCCAGATCGTTAGCGTGGTTGCTCTGCCCGTTTCTGGGCCGTTGCCTAAATACACGTGGCCCAGCAACTTACGACTCGGAAAGTTTCGGTTTCTAGGAGTTTCGCGTCGCTGTTTGTACTAAATATGAATCCGTTTAATAAACAGGCTGCAGGAGTGTTTCCCGCTGAGTTGCTGAAGTAGGATACTTCGTTTTCTTAATTGGAAATGCGTATTAAGCGTTTTCTGTGGAACGGGTTTGGAATCGGAGAGTGTTCGGTGATCTTGGTAATTTTGTTTCAGTTCAGAGGAGAAGTAGATTTCGCGATAGTTTTAATGAGGGGCCGTTATCACGGTACGCAGAAATAATCATAACATTCGTTCATAAATCGTTATAAAAGCAGACAAATTTTCCATATTTCGAAGCGCACCTTCCTTTTTTTTAACTGTACCCTTGCACCGTCTAGTTTAACTTGAATCTCGTATCTCCATAAAGGAACACTTACTTGGCAAGATCTATTTAATATCGGCCACGATAATTATATTGTAACCACGTGTGTCATATATTATAACGTTTGTTTAGTGATGAGAATAATTTGGCTTTCAATTAAATAGAATTGAATCATTTTGTCCGATCCCCTTTCCAAACTTGGAACAAATTTCCCGTCCCGTAAGTTCCTCCATTTACAGTTTTCGCTCGTGAGCAAGCAAACAGGATGTGTACACAGTGGCTATGAAAAAGGGGTTAGGATAAATTGTACGAATGCTCGAATTCGCTGGAACGATTTAAAGAGACCGAGACTCCCTTCTCCCTGGACGAATCGTTCCGTCCCTCAACTTTTCCCATTCTTCCTCCAACCCTTTTACAATTCCCCCTCCTTCTGTCTCCTTCCTTCCAGTAACCCGTCCCTTGTTCTTCTTGCTCGTACACCTTTGCTTCACTCTTCCTCCACGATTCTTCTCTTCCTTTTTTTCAACTACAGCTCCGTTTCACCCAGTCTCGACACGCTTTAACGCAGAAAGCTGGAAACTCGTGTTCCCATCGACTTTCCCTTACCCAGGAGCCACAGTTTCTCTACTACGTTCTTGTTGTACTTTCAATGGATCGTTCTGTCTTCCCCTTTCACCCCCTTCTTCTTCCCTCTTTGTGTCTCTTCTATTATAGTACTGGGCGATACACACCCTCTCTACCCCGTGTATCTTATTTACGGGTTCTCCGAATGGACAATCACTTCTGGCCAGTGTTTCACTCGATCGTTCTAAGCATTTAAGTGCTGCAAGGTGTTTGAAATGCGCGTATAAAATCTGTTTTTTTCAGAATACGGTGGAGGTGAGAGGGCAGAAATGTTAATAATAGCAGACTTCTCTATAGTCTATATAAATAATAAAATTGTAATGCAATATACACACGTCTATGTACGAGCATTAAATAAAAAGAAATTGCTGAAGCAGAGTTTCATTAAGGACGTATCGGGGAACAAAGAAAGCGTTCTCCAGCGAATTCCAGCTAAATGAAACAGTTTTTTACCCAACGAGATAGGTTTCTCTTACAAGGTTCTGGGTGTCTCTGATCGAAGTTCGTGGATGGACGAGACGGGGCGGATAAATAAATGAACAAATGGGATGAAAAGGGAGGCAGGCTCGCGGCTGGCTACGATTCAAAGGACCGCCATGCATTCCGGGGGATGCAAAGCACTTGACCCTCGCATTTCAATGGTTGCTACGCCCCTAGATAACGAACAGCAACGAGACGTTATTCTCAAAGCTGTCTGGAATCCCTTTGAACCGCGACAAGTCGCTATTTCTCCTTTAACCATCCAAGTCAACCATTCCAATCCTCGATATTCACCCCCCTCCCTTTTCCAAGTAGAAAGAATCGCAAATGTGGAAAAATGAAATTGTATAATTAATGCTCGTCAAATTCATAAGCAACTTCGAGATTGATTTGAGAATTTACCAACACATTTCTATAATAAACGAATCTATAGAGATATTTCGAATAATGCTAAATAGAGTGATACAGCGTAGCATAAATAAAATTACCATCAAATAGAAAAGTCACGGAAATTCGTTCTACTTTTCACTCTCCTTCGCACATCAGCGGTGTATGAACTATTCCCGGCACAGGCTCAGTGAAGGAATTCCGTTTATTTTCTATAAACGATGCTTAGTCAATCAATATCCGTTTAATGAAATTCCTGCAGGAACTGAACAGCAACATAGTTCACGTTGCCTCGAATCAAGAATTTCCCGTGTCAGCCCGCGTTCGAATCGCACTTCGGTGCAGGCGTTACAAGGTAAAAATTCTTCACAATTTCCTGATACTCGAAAATAATCGACAGAGCAAATCCGACGCTTCGCCCCGAACGTGATTCACGCTGCACACCGAAACGATCCAACGGCAGCTTCTTTCGGGATTATTTGCTCGTTCGCCTCTCGGCGAGAATCAGTGAGCGCGCAAACATTTCCGACAATGACATCCACTTCGCCGCGAGCCGTTTGAGCACGGCACGGCTTCGGTTAAATTAAGGGGCAGCCATTCCCGCAAGAGTTCCGCGAACGCAAACACTCGGCCAGCATTGAGGGAAGTTGCTGATAATTTCTGCGGATCTTTGACCGCCTTCGTGCGACTACGATAATGCTTAATTAACACGGCTTAATTGCACACGCTCTATTCCCGTTTGAGATACGCCGGGAGACTTCGATTCGCTGGGCCAGAGATCGGAATTATTACCCGGGTGTAGAATAATTAATGGCGAAGTGATATTTGGAACGAGGAAAATATTTTTCAATGGAACACGAGGGAACAGAGCGGAATTGGTTAGAGAGCTTATTTTTCCCGTAGAAAATATAAACTTCGCGGCGGAATTGTTCATTTTTCTTTTAAAAGGTTCAAAAGGAACACCAATTTTCGTGAAAAACAAACCAGCACGAGGAAACTACTCTCAAGATCTAAGAGCGTGCGCGCAAAAAATCAGAGGGGCGCCGTGCTCGTCTCAGAGCCGAAAATTTCATTCAAACACAAGCACACGGGGATGAAAAACCTACCCTCGAGTGCGTGCGTGGGGAAGTAACTGAGCGTGGTAGTAACCACAAAGGGACCACGGGGTCTAGATCGCGTATAATTTAATTCGTGGCATGCTCGAAGTACTGCCGGGGCGTAAGGGATGTCCTCGAGGGGTGTAGAAATGTTGGGTGAATGGAAAAGTACCAGGGAAGAAGAACGGAGGAGGGTTGCGAAGGTGGTTGAAGGTAGATGTCGTTGTCAAAGTGCAGCTATCCGAAAGACACACAACCGTGTGCGGTGAATCCCATGCACCGTTACGAATTCGTGGTGGTGGTGGTATTGATCCACCCCTAGAACGGTACCGAGGCTTCTGCTTCCCCGTCTGCGTGTTCTCTCGCACATTCGTTTCGGCGTCTCTACTCGCTTCGTCTTCTTTGATGCTTCTTCGTTCTCTGATACAGAGACAGCAACTATGGAGAGAGGGTGGGTGGGGGTGTCTTTTGCCCCTGTTTCTCCGTGTTCCAAGAATTCTTTACCAGTGTTTTTCCTGGACTTTCCTGCTCGCAGACTTGGCGTCCACGTTGCTGTATCTATTTATCGGCGTTTTTCTACCATTCGACTTCTATATTCTACCCTTTCGACAGCCGTTTCTTTCACCCCCTGAATTTTGAACGCATTCATGAAACTCCCTCTGCATCCTGACGCCGAATATTTTAAACGGGGATGAGAAATAGTCAAATATTTTCTTCCGCAAGATCCAGTTGCGACGAGAAACCTGACAAATAATGGATCGGAGGTGCAGCACGCTAGCTGCCCGACTAGCCAAGTTTACAGCGTCGTTTCGTCTTGTGATAAAAGTAATCACGGGCCGACCACGTCGTCCCTGTGATCTCTATGTTTAATTGGCCCCTGCTCGACGTCCAAGTTTTTCACGAGCTGCACCGTGTCGTTTGACCATCGAATTACGTTTCATTCTTTTTCCCCGGGCTACGATCGATGGACGTTCGTGTCGATGTCTATCGTCGAGCGTGTCAGGGAAGACAGAGCTGCTGGAATATTCTCGCGAGACGCATTATTGCTGCGACGCTGGCAATAATGTGACACAACTGCGCCACGTGTGTCGATGACAGGCGTCGAATATATTATTGCGACGCCCGGGAACTTCGGGGATATTATCACGATAATTCAACTTCACGATTCTTAGGAAAATCGGGGACTCTTGTGGGTCTTGGAATTCGAAGAAATGAATTCCAATTGACTTTCCAGTGTTTTAGAAAAGTAAGGTGCTTTCAAGATCCACGGGACAAACCTTGAACAATATCGAAGGAGGTACGGGTTCTTGTTTAGAAAGTACCAGTTGGTTAGTCACGAGCTTTCCTTTCTCAACGAAATTTTCCGCAGAAGCCGCAGAACCGCGAAACCAGATTCGTGGTTCACCGTCTGCCGCCCTGCGTGTTCCATAAATTAATTGTAACTTCCTCCTGGCCGTATTGTTCGCATTACTCGGTCATTAACGGGAACAATGCGCTCCAGTGACGATGGATCAATTTCCGCCACTGGCTTCTCGTCTGGCTCCGCGATTATTTCAGCGTCGAAAAGTTCGATTCAGCTCACGGCAGCTATCTAGATCCACGGTAATTGGAATGGTAGATCAGACTTAAGCCTGACTGGCTCTAATTTCGCCTGCTCTAGCCCTAACCGCGATAGAAGAAAATCGAACTCCGATGGAATCGTGAAAATAAACGTACACCTTCATATGGATTTATTTGTATTGAAAGAAATATGAATTATAGCTTTTTAAAGGAACGCTCATTTTTCCGCGAATTTATTTCCCAATTTTATTTCCAACTTGTTTAAAACTGCATTGTCCCCACGTTTCTCGTTTGAATTTTATTAACTATACGCAACTTTAGTGGTCCCGAGTCTATTGAGCATGTATCTAACGTTCACGATTGGCAGCATGCAAGGAAGCAGCGGACCAGTAGATTCAGATCGTTTTGGTCAGACCACGAATCCGCCGCTCGACATGCCAAGTAGTTTCGGACGTTCGCGGTCAGCCGCACGGGCGACTATCATTTGATAGTGTAATAGACATTAAATGACCATCATTTGCGACGGTTCGAGACAATGATTTAATTTCTGCGCAACAATTTGCGCTTACTCGGGGGATGCGATGTTTCTACGAAAGAATTTACCAAATATTCACACTTTTCTTGCCGCTAAAAATTCGATTTAATTTCCAAGGTGATTTACCAGTGGGCGAACGTAATTGATTCAATTAACGGTTAAAGTTCTACGGTGGAAAGGGGGCGCGAGACGCGTAACGTTGGCCACTTTCGTAGACCGTGATATTTATTGGTGAAAGTTCGGCTAGGAAAAAAGCCGGAACGGATGACGGGAACCAAGAATATTGGAAGCGAGTTTCGCGGCCGTAAATTCCACGGTCCGTGCGCTTATTTCGCCTAGAAGGAATTAATCGAACCCTCGTGCGATATCTAACTGGCGAACTTCGATTAACTTTTTAATCCCCGTGATTAAGGAGCACCGTAATTCCCTCACATTTATCAAACGTTTCATGCCGCACGCGAGAAACGTTCCTGAGATTTGTGGACAGTTCGATGTTACATTTGCTTATCATTTATGGCGATTTATAGAGAGAATAATTGCAGGGGACGGGCGGCGATTCGTTCTCGCGGAATAAATGGGACCGCGGGCTAATTATTCGAGTCCGTGCACAGACACGACAGTCGATTCCAGACAGCAGGCACCGACGATTCGAAAGACAGAGCCGTGACTAAAGTTCGCAAAGCTGCCGGAATAATTCCAATTAACTTGGAAATTCCTGGCCGCTCGATAAAAGCCAGGAGACGGTCAGCCGTGATAAACATCAACAACGGCGGCGTTTTAGTCACGGCTGCCTCGACTGCTGCTCTTTCATCCAGCCAACTGTTCCTTGAAACACGCTACAAACGCGCCCGCTCGTCCGACCGAGCTAAATAGTGTCTGCAGTCACTGTGAAATACCGTTTGATGAGCTCACCGAGCACGTTTCGATACCGGTTAATACTTTTCGAACGATATACCGCACCCCTGTGGCGATTTCAGAAAATCCATATCTGCAGCTTGTCTTTTCATTCATATTCACGGAACAAACTAACACCGTTCTATAAGATTTCGTGTCCATCGACAAACGGATCAAGAGATACCACGTTTCCACGTCGAATCTTGAACGCCGACTAGTCGATATCGATGATCCCTTTTGAAACGTTTCCAGAGTGCCGCGCACAGCGCAAGAGGACGGGGGAAATACTGACAGCCGTCTGTTTAGTTGGCTAGGAACGCGAGCACGATAATCGGTTGGATGCGTAATTCCGTCGCGGTGGATTCTTTATTCGACGCTGCTTTCCCGAGCGTCGAACCATTAATTAGGCGGGCCGTCGCATCATCGTCGGTATTAATTACCAATGCTGGCGCATAATAAGCCGACCCGCTTAAATTGCGATCGCGACGGCTGCGAACTTCAGAACGACGTTATCCCCGATATACATACGTAATATGCAATGAATGAATAAAAGGCAGGGTAGAAAGAGAGAAGGAGGAAAGGAATATGAAAGCGGAGTAAAGAAAACTAGAATTTTGAAAAAATATCGCGAAGCAAAAATATTCGGCAGAATGCAGAAACTTTTTTTTATTGCTGCGCCTGAAATGTGTTCGATTTTTCTTGAAGAAATAATATAAATTCGAATTTAATTCTATTACTTGTTTGTATAGAAGGGTTTTCTGGCGTGGATAGCTCAGGGGAAACGGATACTACGTGCGTGTGTGTATAGTTAGCCAGCAACGGAATAGTAATAGCAAGTAACACAGGTGACCGTAATTGATTCGTGCGTTTCGAGTTGTGCATCGAAATTGCGTCTAGGGTTACGTGGCCTTTAGCGTTACGTCGGCAAGGCTTGCCTGCAGCTCTGAAAGACATTCCATGTAACGTGATCCCCATTACCCGGATCCGCATTATTCGGCTGATATTATATGTGGATGAACTGTTCTGAATTATTCGGACAACACAATCTTTTAACTTTTCATTCAAATTCCACGTTTGCATTATTATTGCTGTTGTTATATTTATTCTATCGCATTCTATCCGGAATACAAAAAATTCACCTCAACTCGCGAATCTCTTGTACACAAGAAAGAATTTAATATGTTTACCGTCATACTTCCACGTCATTTTTCCTAAAAGTATTAGGAGGTTGCATTGAAAGCCGCCGTTTTTTCGTGTTTCGCGAGCATTTATTTCAATAATAAAATGTATAAAAGAATCAGCCAAAGTATTTTCCCTAGAAAGATACTACTTTTTCCCACTTTTCTGGCAAAAGTTGAATTCCGCGACGAAAGAACTGTTTATTTTTCGAGCTTATCCATTCAGCAAACCAATTTTCAACTTCTTCGTAATTACGGAAATGTGTGTCTTCCAAACCGTGTTGCGTCGATCTAAAGAAATGATAATCACTTGGGGCAAGGTCTGGAGAGTAGGCTGGGTGAGGGAGAATCTCCCATTTGAACTCCATCAGTGTTTCTTTTACGGTTTTGGCAACACGGGGTCGAGCATTGTCGTGGAGCAGGATCACTTTTCGGCGATTTGATGCAATTGATGGTCGTTTTTGTATCAAATTCTCATGTAAACGCTGTTGAGCCAATTCTTTGAGAATTTGAGTAGGGTTTTCTTCCAATAAATCTTGCAGTTGTTCATCTTCGAATTTTTTCGATTGACCTGGCTGTTGTTTGTCGTGAACGTCACAATCGCCACTTTTGAATCGCCGAAACCAATCTCTGCACACTGTTTCTGATGGAGCAGATTCACCGTAGCTTTTCGCAAGCATTCGACGAGTTTCAGTTGCACTTTTCTTTAGATCGAAGTAGTGTAAAAGTGCACATCGAAAAAATAACTTGTCGCGTTCCATTTTAACTCTGCTATAGAAATGAACTTGCGTAGTCAAAGACAGGCGTTTGATGACTGAAACTTAGGGGGAAATGCTTACACTTCAAAGTGAGATAAGAACCAGCTCTCGCTATCTACGATATGCGTTATTAGATCCACGTGAACGTAAACAGCGGCTTTCAATGCAACCTCCTAATACTTTTCCTGCTTCCACGAAGTGACTGTTATGGAAGTCACTAGCAAAACACTGTTTCCTCCAGGGCACGTATTTCCATACACAGTCGTATGCAGCATAATTTCCAGCCGCGTGCAACTTTCCAAATTGAGTCATTTCCCACGCCATTCTTCTCCGGGCTCCGAATTTCCCGGACGAGTCATTTGCAAACGTTATTTTCTCCGGTTTCCCTGACAAACTATCGCAATTCCCTCCTCCACTCCCTTCAACAAACCGAAGCTCATTCGACTCGTCCATGTAAGAAACTCGATTTTCGCCGAATTCACTCCGATGTTTGCCAAACGCAACATCCCATCGAGGTTGTTGCAGCTAATTGCCGTGATATCGAGCCCGATAATTAACAGATTAACGCCGGGGCTTCGGTTTGTCGGATATACGTATAAATTAGAAGCGGTGTGTCTCAGAATTAGTGCGTGCTATTTGGCTGCTTCCAACGTTCCAAGAGACATACTGAGCCAACTACTACCCCTCTGTATAAACACGGTTTACGCACACCGACAACCGAACCGCCAGATTAAGCAACACATACATACTATATCATTCATGGTGCAGGTGAACCCGAAAAATCAGCAATCTTTTTTGCATTACTACCAATGATTGATTCAGTTCGACAATTCCATCGCTATACATTTTGTTATTTTTCTATTAGTTCTTCCGGTTATATGCTGCGCTAAAACTTAGTCATTCTTTCACTGTGTCTCCGAACAATCGATGCGGAGAATCAAAAAGGCCCCCGGTGACAATTCACGCGGAATTAAATGTGCATACAATGAACGCGTGACGAGTTTCTCGCTTTTAAAAGTCTTCCAGCCGACAGTGTTCCAAGTGTGACAGTGGTGGCCTCGCACTTGCACTTTGAATCTTAATGGCTCGATTTGTATTCACAACGAGGGGATGAATTTTTCATCGACACACGGAGGGAGGTCGATCCGTCGCGTCGCGTCGCGGCGTCCCGACGCTACAACCATGAGGATGACCGAAAAGAATAGCTTGCGCGTGTTTCTTTCCTTCCTTGACGACCCCGTATCAATTTCTTTGCGGAGCAAAGAAGAAGTAGCAGTTTACTTGCAAGTATTCGACGATTAATTAAAATAATGCAAACTGCGAATTGCTTCGGTCTGACGGTGGCGCGAATTTAATGACGTGCCGTTTCCATTTGCATTGATTAAAGTTGCTGCAGCGCTTTGCACAGTTGCCCGATTATGCCATAGCGTAATTCACTCGAATGGTCAAGTAATTGTAAAGTGTACAACGTGCTCGCGCCATAATTCCATTCGCTCGATTACACTGGATTCCGAGTTATGATCAAAGCGTCTCTCGCAGCAACTTCCAACGACAATGTTGCTCACCTGAGTTAATTAATTTAATTCGTAGCTCGACGCCGCTCCCGCGAAACTTCCCACGCTGTTCGCAAGCACGATCTTCGAAACTCAAGATTACCCCCTACCCTCGGAGTTACGGAATTTGAATCGAGAAACAATTTCTTATTTTTTATTTCCCCTGCCTCCTGTTTTAAATTCTATGGACGAAGGAGCAAGCTAAACTTTTAAAACGAAACCATACCTCGACAAGTCTGCCCTGTCCGTCTGCGATTAACCAACCCGGACGCCTATTTTTTTCTCATCGAAGTCACTCTCTATTCGAGTCAATCCCTGTTTATTAGGTTCCTGGTAGTTAACGGATAAGAGCGCGTCTCGAGATCGGTGCTTTTTAACCGGAAGCTTATCAGACGCCATTATCGCGCCGGAGAATTGAAACCGCGGTGGGTAAATACGGGACAAGCGCCTCCGGTTCTTGGAGATGCATGCAAATGGTTTATCGTTCGAAATATGCGCCGCAGGCTCATTTGAATAATCGCATATTCATGCATAAGTTCGTGAAACTTTTGATCGCGACGGATCACACGGCCGCCACCCGAATAAATTGCCGTGCATTTTTCTATCTTCACGTTTCCGCCGAATTTATCCCGCCATTTCGGGCTCCCATTATCGAGACACTTAGAGTTCGAGGCGGAATCGAAATCGCTTCGGATTGGAATCAACGATAATTGAAATATATTACGCAGGAGTGCCTGCATCGGAGAAGAGAGGTTTTCGACTGAAATATTCGCCGCGTTTAACACTAGATTGCCCAAGGAAGTCATTTTGACTGCTTTTTAATTTCAATTAGAAAAACAATTATGTATATAATGACACAATTTCTTAGAATTTTGTGACTTTTTGTACAACATATAAATGCGTTTATTAATAATTGTAGTTACCTCCCCCCTCCTTCATTTCCGGTATATATATATGTGTGTTATACCTATGTTGCCCAAAAGCAGTCATTTTGACTGATTGGGAAATTTTAAATAATCAAATGACTCTTATTATTGAATTGAGTAAATTTCTTATGTGACCAGTTCGGCTCTGTATGGAAATAACAGTTTTCATGTTTTTTTCGATTACCGTCACATGATAGCATACAAGTACATGATAAATTGTCGATTTGGGCGTATACTTGATAAGTTGCAGTTGCTCAATAAGCTAACGTAGTACTTGTTATTCGAATCTTTATGCAGTGATGCTTGTTCTAACAAGTTGTTTATTTTATTTCTTTTGCGGCCTAAATTCATGAAAACAGCTTTCCACCGAATACAGAGCTGCAAGACAGAAAAATTCATCGGAACATGAAGACCCACAAAGATCAACTGCAACCCATTCTAACAAACGCAAAATTTGTCAAGTACGACTTTGCCACAACAACAAAACAAATGATATATGTAAAAAATGTCAAAGCTATGTTTGCGGAAGATGTGCACATAAAAAGATTTCCACTTTCATTTGCATAAAATGTACAAATAACAATGCATAAATTATTTTTTTTTCCAAGTGAAGTAAATGTTTTTTTTTGTTAATATTTACTAATAACTTGTCATATAACTGTAAATGATATAAAAAATATTACAAAATTAATTCTAAACACATTAGTTATTCTTTCACAATGCAGTCATTTTGACTGCTCTTGGGCAATATAGGTATATACTAAGCTTCAGTCTTTCTAGTGTTAAACACAAGTTGATTACTGTTCGAATTATTATTTCGTCCAAGAATTGCACACCGGCATGTATATTTATAACTTCTCGTCCTTTGAATATCCGCAAAATTGTCATAGAGCTGCGCAGAAATATCAAAATAGCGCCGCCGTAAATTCCCAACAAAGCTGCCATCGAAACGAAACCAAAGCTACATTCGTTTCCGGAAGTCGTCTGGATCGAGCGTTCACCGAGGCGTGCCTCGGCCAATCATGGGGGGATTTATATTTGCGGTCGGCCAGGTCCGCTTTCGTCCAGGCTTTATTTCACCGCAGACCAATCCGCCCCTTCCCGCCAATTAATTTAATTGGCGAGCCGTAATTATTCTTCCTGAATTTCGAAGCGGATGCCTGCCCTCCCAAATCAATACCCGAGGCCTTAGAACTTCATCCCCGTCCCGGGCTGTCCTTCGGAACACGTTCGACGACTGTTACTTTCTCGTCGAGTGCCGCCACGTTAATTGAAACGCGGCCGAAAGAGCCGTGTTCCCGGTTGGAACGCGCTCGACAACGACAACGCTTTCCAAACGATTCAAAGCGTTTCGAGCCGATCCTATTTTTGGCCAGAACAGAGACGTGGATATGTTTGAACGAACGGAACCGAATGGAAGTTTTATCTCGTTCGATTCACGGCCAAACTTCGCGGCGCGCGTTTCCTGTCCACGTGGATACGGTTAACGTTTCGTTGAACGATTTTTCCCATGGCGAGATATTCCTCTGGCCGGAAGTTCGTGGCATCTGGATGGACCTGGCTGGTCCGGGCTGAAACGAAACTCTCGAAAGTTGTCGCGTGTCCCTTGGTGGCGGGGAGGGTCGAGACGCGACTCCGTCTGGCAGAATCGACGTGAAGTTTAATTGGATAACAGGGGTTGTGTTGAAAAGCACCCCTCGGGTAGGGGCGGAAGAATCTTCCGGCTGTGAAAGTTGTGACAGCGCGGATGATAAATTGGCGAGTGTTTGATAATGAGTGAAACGCGGGGAATTGTGTAAATCGAATCGTCGAGTCTGATAACAGATTTATTACGGTCGATAAATATATTTCTTGGAGGAACGATACTTGAATATGTTTTATATAACGGTCTCAGTATCGAGTTCTATGTCCAAAGAACGCGGACGACAGTAGAATGTAATGCGAAGGGTACGAAACGAACCGGGCTATTTGGAGAAGGCGTCGCACAGTGGTCCAAACGGGCCTTTTAACTGGACAAAACCTCTTACGATCAACCTATGGAAGCAAATGAAGTATTTATTTTAAACATACGTTTCCTTGGTGAAAATCAATTAGAAAAAAAATGGGATTTGCTTGAATAAGCGGCAGAAATACGAATTGATTCAGTATTATAAAACATATTTGCCTTATAGTAGTAATAAAGAAAGTACTTCTGAAGGCATTTCCGAATTAACACTTATTACGTGTGGCCTGAGTGTAGAAATTAATTAATTAATTAATAATTAATTAAAAACGTAAACTCCTTCCTCAAGAGGAAGGAGTTACCTGTTGATTATCAATATTAATGTACGATTGAGATATATTTAGTTTGAATAGTAGATATTTAGATTGAACAATCAGAATTTATTTATTTATTTTATATTTTCTTTATTTAATACACTAATTTATCTGGTTTCTAAAAAAAAACCCGAGTCGTTTGATCCAATTTTTTAGAAACTTATTGTATTTTAAAGATCGCTGTATTACTTTTACTCTTCACCGTACACCTATTAAAAATGATCTACACTTCAAAGTTGCAAAAAGTTGTAGATGGGACTAAATTTTTCAGTTTCTATACACTTTTATGAAGTAACTCGAACAAGTCCCACGTTAATGCAAAGTAATGCTTCTTTTTTAGAGACCATCAAAGTACAAACGTCGCACAATATTTCAGTATATTATTGTCTATAAGCAAATGAGTCAGTTATTCGAGTTTAAGATATGTACACTTACGATTTATGCTTAAATTCATCACAAATTCAATATAAAACACAAAAAATGTCACAAAAAATATGCTGGGAACTGCTAAGAACTGTTAACGAACGATAGATACCGATGAACTGTGGGGCCTCGATTACTGACTATCGCGTATGGTTAGAAATCGTGAGTGGAAGAGGGGAATTGTTTATATAAACAGCATCCTATCGTATAAAGGCTAGCTCTAATTCTTTTGATCTATTATATATCTTTCACTTACCGTAGTCGAAAATCTTTTCTTAGCACTTTCAGTTTTTAGGTTTTGCCCAGCTAAAAGGCCCGTTTGGACCACTGTACGTCGGCGTCGTCGCGAATGCTACGAGCGTTTAATACAGCTCGCACAATTTCCTGGCCGACCACGTGTTTACGAGACGGAATTTTCATTCGACGACAACGCCGCCAGCTTGCCACTAACGAGAGTCCTTCGTGCCTGAAATGGGAACGCGGGAAATTAGGGGAGACCCGTTTTTCGACCTCGTTAAAACGGGTTGAGACGCCGCTTCCTCGATCCGTCAATCAAACATTCCCAATTTCCACGAATTTTTAAAAAGCTGCGCGATAATAAACAGTAATAACATTTGAATGGTACTTGAGTCGTATTTTTGTTACAATTACTAAACTAGATTCGGCAGTAATAGCCGCCTCAATATTTAAACCCACGTCGACGAGGAATTAGTCCAAAGAATACTCTATTTGTCCTAAACGCGACAGCTTCGGAGTTTCTCGGACATTATGAGCAAAATCGTGCCCGGAACGGTAGCAACTCAAACGACAGGATAGAGGACGGAAGTTATCGTGAACCGGCGACTAGTTTCTACTGGCATGCGAAAATTTTCGCCGCTGTTTGCAAGTACACCGCGTGCACGGGGCCAGACTTTCACCTACATTCTCGGTACACGCCCGAAAGCAATTTCCTGTGGCCTCTTTGTTTACTCGTTGCAACGTTCACCGCCTATCTCTTCCCGTCCTGGGAAACACTACGTATTCCTTGATAGATCGGCCCGCTTCAGTCGTAATTAAAGCAGAGAACGATGTGATTGTACATTATTCTTGGCAGCTTCGATAAAAATATACAAATACCTACCCCGCTCATTGTTAGCCCCCCCCCCCCTTTATCACTCGCCCATGGAAACAAATCACGTAATGGAAGGCGCTCTTCCGGCCATCAGAAACTTTCAACTCTCAGCAGTGCGCAGCTACTTCCGGTTCCACGGGCTTCTTCGCTGCGTCTATTCGGTCGGATGGAACGCAGCCAACGTTTCGAATTCACCAGGGAGAGGGAGGAATGAAACAGGCCGCTGATGTATTATGACAATAATACGATGTATAGTCGGCTGTATACTGCGGAGAGGGTGGACAGCGATTCGCGATAGCTCGTGGTACCAGTTCGTTGAATAAATTGCTTGTTACCAGCAGCAATCCATAACTACTGCCATCAACACACTGGCTAACTCTGTATTCCCAACTCGCCCTGCTTTTCTGACAACCCTCACACACCCCCCCCCCCCCCCCCCCAATATTTCCACTTTCTGCGCTTCGAATGTTCCCGCGCGGCAGGGGTTAAAAACGGAAATGTTTCCGTTGATTCAACATTGCGACTCGAAGCGGATAATTAATACCTTAATTTTTTATGGAATCATTTTTTACACTCGCTTCCATAAAAGTATTACCATAAAGCAGAACTCTGGAGTTGGGGCCGGACTTCAACGATTATATTTTAATTTTCGTTAAAAGTTCTTCCTCTGGAATCTGTTTGAAGTCTTGAAACTTTTTAGCTGCCAATTTTTTCGGCCGTATCTTCTTAATAGCACAGAATGCGTTATAAAATTATTTAAAGCGAGCTACGTTTTAATTATTCCATGCGAAGCGAATCCATTAAAATATCGACTCCCACGAAATATTAATAATATTATTTTTCAGTCAGAAAATAATTCGGGAATAATGCAATTGTGCTATATATTTTATCCATTACCTCTCCATTCTTCCGTAAGAAAGAAAAAGGTGATAATGCATAGTACTCGTGTTCTACGCTTTTGAGCCAGACTCAACCCCTCGTAAAAAATTCAAGACACTCGTCGGACGATCGATGAAAAAATCTTCAACTATATTACGTGTAACGTGTCTGCGTTTAATCAGGGGAAATAGAAGCGAACCATTCATTAGAAATAATTTCTCCAGTGGAAAGGATCGCGAAATGAGTCCCAGGCGACGCTAACGAAACTGTTCACGGCCTCTTTGTCCCCTTGAGCCTGTTTTCCCCTCGCCAGAACTTGTACAGAGCTCTTTCAGCATCGATGTTTTCTTATTTTGTCGGGTGGCTGGCCTCTCGAGCCGGCGTCGCTCGTGTCTGGACGACTTGTCGACATCTTGGCATTTTATTATCCTTGCACAGAACTCGTTACTCGCGACCATGCACGCCGTCGGGGCAGAATAGTCGAAGATTATCCTGTTCTCCTGATATCGTCACGCTTCTCGCGTAATTGGAAATACTGAAGTTTGTATTCAATTTATTTTCTTCCATTGCATTCCATTCCATCTGCCTCCCTTCGTTAATTGGTGTCCAAAGGTTTTGATTCTAACTTGGACTGTTTAATGATTATTTACCAAGTATTAATATTTATACGAAATAAATATTTCTCTCTGCTTACCAATCACCCTGAGATTATCTCATGTTAATAGTAATGATAATAATGATAATAGGCGTGCCTAGACCAAATATCATCTACGTAATTGGAAATACTGAAGTTTGTATTCAATGTTTTTCTTCCATTGCATTCCATTCCATCTGCCTCCCTTCGTTAATTGGTGTCCAAAGGTTTTGATTCTAACTTGGACTGTTTAATGATTATTTACCAAGTATTAATATTTATACGAAATAAATATTTCTCTCTGCTTACCAATCACCCTGAGATTATCTCATGTTAATAGTAATGATAATAATGATCATAGGCGTGCCTAGACCAAATATGATCTACAAATTTGCTCATAATTTTGTCTTTATAGGAATGTTATTACGGCAAGTTCCTCATTAATTTTGCCACTGAATATACGAAATACAATCACAATAAAATCCCCAACCAAATGCTGTTCGAATCGAACACCTCCAGGCAAATAGTTTCCACGTGAGTGGAAAACTCCTCGAACATCCGGCCATTTCCATTCGTGACGGATATTACGTTGCTTCATTGCCGGGCAGTTACATATTTAAGCGAAGGGTAGCCGAATTTTATCGAACACTCGACTAACTCGAAACCACCCTCACACGATGTTCGCCAAATATGAATTCACGTTGAACAATTGTTCCTCTCACAAATGCATTTACGTTTCGGAAAATATAATAACCAGTATAAGAGGTGTGAATATTTATTATTCGATCATTTGTGTGGCACACTTGTAACTGTAATTTCACAGCAGAAAATCGTCGAATTTTTGATCTCCATTTTTATATTTTAATTCAGAGAACAACTTCTCTCCTCTGTTTTATCGTGTGCTACAAATATTAATTTATCTCTCAATATTTAATATCGAATATTTTCGTCGGTTAATCCTAATAAATTTCTCGCACTGATTTTATTGCGTTTGACTGTAGTGAAGACTGCTATTGTCAGTGCTACTATCAACTACGATTTATTACTGCCAACTCTGTCTATATATTGAAATACGAATATCTTCCCCCGCACCTCCAAAAGCCCAAACCAACCGTTCTGTCAAATCACCGACACACCACTAACCAGTGCCCCGATAAATTATTCCATTCACATATCCCAGGCATTCGAATGTGGCCTAGCGTTGACCAAATAGCAACCAACGGGAAAGCCCGTAAAATGGCACAATTTTCTACCACGTTGCTCGGCTATTTCCCTTTTTCTCCTTTCTTTTCCTCCTTTTTTTCCCGTTGGCCGGTTTCGTCGTATTCAACCGAGAAATAAATCAACCTGAATACGCCTGAGATCACGGTCCACAAATAAAGATCTATCCTTACATACATACAGGAAGTATTTAGTTTTTTAATATTTAAAATTAAAGTAATTTAATATGAATAAAAATAAATATATATCGAGTCTGCACGTTTTTCTACGTTACGGCGCGCTTTCATTAAACTACGCTTTACTTCCACGCACAATGTCAATGAAAACATATCGGCCGGTGCTTTTGCGTTACCGTTCAAAGAAACGTACAAATAGGTTTCTTGGCAAATTATGGAAACCACGGGAATGGCAAGGAAAATTATGCACGCTCATTTGGAGTTTTGATGGAACAAGCTTGTTTAACGAGGCCGGTGTATTGCGAAGGTGAACCATTTGGATGAATGTTGAAGGGGTCCGAGGAGATATTTAGACTGGTTAATTAGGCAAATTGAGAGGGTTTGCGGGGGAAGAATTTGGAATGGTATGAGGATAGGGTTGGGGTGATAGTAGGGAGCGACCTTGAACAAAGGAATCTTGGGAACAAGCTATAATTCGTCTGCAAGACTACACGAACAACTCCCCCATATTAATTATACAGATCTAATAATAATGCATCTGGCCAATAAATACATCCCCAATGCAGGCGGTAAATTCTTTTATTTGGTTTAACTAGAATTATTAATATTGATCTCCTACTTCCAAGACTCTGATTATTATCGTCACGATCTTCCTAAGAGTAAAATGTAATATGAAAGCACCGAGTGTCACTTGAGCAAAGTCCGACGAATGATTCGATTTAATAATTTCGTGAAACGCGAGCGGCTTTCGATACGATCGATGGGAAAGTTAATTAATCGTTGGACGTTGACGAAGAATCGGCTTCCGTTCGGCGAGCAGAGGCGAAGCATTTTCCAGGTAAACGTACGAGAATAGTTCAACGACGCTTCTACAGGCCGTCTGATCGATGGTCTAATTTCTATTCAATTAAATCCGCCACGGTACAAACTACTATTGTTCAAAGTCTGCGGTGCTGCCTGCCTCGAAAGTCTCCGTCGAGTCAGCAAACTTCTACGGAAGCAGCGGTGCTTTCGATTCCTCGGCGGAAAGTCGCGGAAAAACCGTTGCAACTTTCATGGAACAGGTGATCGAGCACCGTTTACCTTGTTTCATGAAACAGCATGGTCTTTTACGTTCCCTATTTTTTCGTTTGATCTGTATTATTATTCGGATTATTTTTTAATGCAGAAGTTTGCATTTCCAATATATATTCATGCTGCCCACTTTGTTTCGCAAGAGTTGATGAAATCAAACACAACAATTCTCCGAATTTACCTACACTGATGTGGCTCTGAAATGATTCTAAAAATTCTGAATAAAACGGTTGGATGATTTAAAAATGTTTCAACGATCCTCCAGTTGCTTCAGGAATAATTAAGAAGAAAAAGAAAGAAGGGGACGAAACTCACGATGCCCCGAAGCCATCATTGTTCATGAAACAGCATGGTCTTTTACATTCCCTATTTTTTCGTTTGATCTGTATTATTATTCGGATTATTTTTTAATGCAGAAGTTTGCATTTCCAATATATATTCATGCTGTCCACTTTGTTTCGCAAGAGTTGATGAAATAAAACACAACAATTCTCCGAATTTACCTACACTGATGTGGCTCTGAAATGATTCTAAAAATTCTGAATAAAACGGTTGGATGATTTAAAAATGTTTCAACGATCCTCCAGTTGCTTCAGGAGTAATTAAGAAAAAAAAGAAAGAAGGGGACGAACTCACGATGTCCCGAAGCCATCATTGTCCCCCTGGGTTCTATAATAACTTTGCCAGTCAGCAAAATTCATCTAATTGCTCGGTAGCCAGGCTGCTTCCGGCACGCGGGAAAGCTCGCAAGCTCGATCGGTGAAAACGACCTGAGGCGATGGCAGTGGTGGCGGGATCTAGAACTCGCGAGAGCGTTACCTATCGATTGCAAGCTACCCCGTCCTTTCAACCCTCTGGGACACTGCAACTCCCCCCCCTCTGATGGAACGATGAAATTGTTCTGTCAGCAGCCACCATCCGTGCCTTCAGATCATCCCCATCCTCAACTACACCCCATCCCGTCCTTTATCTTCGTCCCTTTCCTCGTGATTTTCATCCCCACGGTGGCTATCTGCACCTTCGAACGAGTTTTCGTGAGCTGTTTTCAGGCTTTCACGCAGGGTCCGACAATGTGATTCTCGGCCTGGTCTCTTTTTTGTTGGCCACGGGTAGAGGAAAGTTTGTTCTGGGAAATTGTTGGAACGTTCCATTCCTTTCTGTTTTAAATATTATTATCTGTCTCTTTACCATTTTGCTGTACATTCGCCAATGCCATCGGTAAATTTTCGTTCGATGGTATTTGTTTCTCTCGGAAAATAACCACCCCCCGACACAGGCCGAAATACGTTCGACCGGCTACCCTCGATTCCACCAAGTCGATGTACAGGTCAACGACCGAAATCCATCGAGCTTTTTCGCCCTGTCGCAACCAGAATCCCTCGAACGATAAGAAGCACGGAAATTTCGGCCACAGGGGTGGCGAAGTGGAGCGTGGTCAGTCCGTTATCGTGTTTTCCAGCTGGGCCCACGGCCAACGCGTGCCATTTCTAATGAAAAAGTCACATAACAGTCGGGGGTGATTGCCGGGTAAAACTGGGACGGCCTCGATTTTGTTAACGTATCCTCCGAGCTTCGTATCTACTGGTAAACTTGAGATTCGATTTTGCCACCCCTCGACCACCTTACGACCGAAGTTCGTACTCCAACTCGAGGCGACACGGGTTTCATCTTGTCGAGGGTTGCTTCGATAGGGCGGCTGAATATGAGTGGAGTTCATTGTTGAATTTCGGAGGATTATTGTGCAGCAGCGTGTACCATCTGGCCACGGAATTTGAGCGCAGCGGTGCCAGTGGAAAGAGTTAGACGAGTTTGACTGAAGGCTTATGGGTCGATGTCATCCCATTTGATTTATGGCGTTGGTGGTATATGGAAAAGGCCGTGGCATATAAACTGAATAAATTTTTAAGTCAAGCCTTATTCCTTTTGTAAAGGAATAAGAAATGTTCCAGAAGGGTTATTTCTATATAAACAATTATTCTTCGTGCTTTTCGAACTTTTTCACAGAGATATCTTCGCCAAGAAATTAACTCCTTTATCCCCTTCTACTTTAACCGAAGAAATGTTTAAGACGCCGACTCATGAATATTAATAATAATCCAAGTTACAAGCCAACTTCTTTGGCTACTTAAAAATCACACGATGGGTCCTCCGTTCCTGCTCTGTTTGCCGAAACATCCCCGTTATGAACGTTTTCGACTACCGAAGTCTTCGGTGGACTAAAAGCGCCCTCTTGAAACAAGCCCCGTTTTAATTATAATCATTGGACCGTGAGTGTGTCGTCGTTGGTAGTAGCTAAATTGTCTCTTCGTTTGCGAGGAACCTGCAAGAATTGTATTACGTCCCCTTGACAAAACGGTAAGAAAACTTCTAGCCGGAAGGGACGTCGATAATTCCAGTTCTCCAAGTTACTAGAAAGTTACAGAGCACTAATTGTAGATAATGAATAAGTTTCTTTCCGCCGTAATTTCCTTCTACTGCAGGACAGTTGAAATCGAAAGTCTGAAAGTGTAGTTTCGTCCGCAACTACTTCTCCATCGTTAATTTTTGTAATCCAAATTAAAAGCGTCTTAACTACCAATTTCTTTTCTGCGCTTTGTTTTCAAAGTCGTCGTTTATCTCGTAACGTAAGCGCAGCTTTTCTGCAAGATAATACATATATACAATAATATACAGGGTGGTCCGCGTAACGTGAGCACCTCGATAACTTCCAAAGTATGCGTTCTACGAAAAAGTTTTGTATACAAAAGTTGCATGGTTTAAGGGGCTACATTACGTAGTGTATTCATTTTTTTATATAGGTAGAAGCGTTTCGGAGATTTGAAGGTCAACTTTGTTTTTTTAAATGGAATGCTATATTTTTTATACCAGAACATGATAGAGCGTTGAATTCTGAGTAAAAAAGTATCGACCTTCATTAGCCCTAAACCTAATAATTAACGAGTAATTTTACTTTATTTCTTGAAAATGTTTACGTGACAATTACGTGACAAATATCAGTCGAGATGGCACATTTCGTTCAGGATACATTTCGGCATACTTAGCTTTAGCTCTTGTTGCATTTTTACGACACTCACCGTAAACTAAAAGCATATCAACTTTTTCGCTAATAGAAAATGTCATTTCTGCTTTTATCTTCCTGGTACTTACGCACAAACACCGAGGGTAACTTCAATACTGAATTACGAACATGATAGGAGATTGCGGATCAGGATAGATGTTGTGTTGATAAACATTGTCATGTAAACATCTCTCTGTCCTGCGGAAATCATACGTGCTTGATATTACGCGAAGACAATTTCCAAGAAATAAAGTAAAATTACTCGTTAATTATTAGGTTCAGGGCTAATGAAGGTCGATACTTTTTTACTCAGAATTTAACACTCTATACTACGTAATGTAGCCCCTTAAACCATGCAACTTTTGTATACAAAACTTTTTCGTACAACGCATACTTTGGAAGTTATCGAGGTGCTCACGTTACGCGGACCACCCTGTATATATACAATCTACTGTAATTGTTGTATGCAATGCCCTTTATTATAACTGTATATCATGTAATCTAAAGGGGCCATCCCCGTAAATAAATTTATTATTATTATTATTATAATCCAGGCTTATCGGGACTTAAAATAGTCGAGCTTATACGGCTCGAGAATATGGATCGCATAGGTTTACAATAACCATAGGTTCAGGGTTTGCTGAACTTGGTCCAGCCAGCATTATAATTCATTTAAAGGCAGGCTGATTTATATGTAACCACCGTATAGAACCATCGATGTATAGTCTACTAGTCTTGTTGTGGCCCCATATTGAATTTGCAAGAGCCTTAGCTTACAATGCTTCGATTAGAAAGGGCTTGAGCTCTAAACAGTTTCCACTGTGAGTAGCGCCGCAGCCCGTTACAGATCATTACTATAATTTATTTAAAATTTAATAAAAAAATCTATCTTTCATATCCGAGAATAGAAGAAGTATCCAGCGTTGCTAAATCATTGGAACCGCAATATCTCGCAAAGAATCGTCTGGAAATCGGCGTCCAGGGCCGCCAGTAATCTCGAATCTCGATTAAATGGAGCTCCTCTTATTTTTCTCCAAGCTGGCGCGGTGATTCTTCGCTTTTTGCCCCTCATTTTCGCGCACGATCGCCCGTAACAAAGTACTCGGCCGGATAATGAAATTCCGACTTCGACTCCGTCTAGAATCACGGACGACACTTGCATTATTAACGAACGGAATTAAAGATCCGACCGGCGAAGTAAATCACCAGACTGTGCAGTAATTTCGTAACTCGGATTTTTCCCAACGAAGGATCGAATGGCAACGGGGGGGGAGGGACACCGTGAATTCCCTTGGGATCCGTGAGTTTTGCAAGCGGTGATAAGCCGATTCGAAATTCCGAACGCGAGAAAGTAAAATTCGAGGGGGAATGAGAAAGCTTGTTACGACGGATTGAATTGTTGAAGGCTCAGTTTGATTCACGATAATTCTGCAAGGAAAGATTGTGAGTTCGAAGAAAATTGTCATACTAAAATGTTAGAATTCTGCACCAGTACATTGATGAAAATAGGGCTAAGGTGGTCCTATCTCGACAACTTTGGAAATATTCCACTGTACGAATAAAAATTGTGTTCAATCAATGTTGTCGAAATAAACAATCCTACAGCATCGAAACCTTTCAGCGCAAAAAGAATCCACGGGAAGCGACAGCTATTCCGAAGGAAATTTCATTTCGGATTATAATTAAACTGACAATAGCATGTTTCACACCTCGTTGAATCTCAGGCTACCAGAATGGCCTCGACAGCAAGTAACCCCTTTTAGTACCTCGAAATTCCCCAATAGCCCCAAGTTAGTTTCTCTATCGACTGCAATCGAACGGATACGTTAATGGCCCCGGCCTTGTCTTATCAGTTGACATTGTTCCTCGACCAATTAAATCTAACAGAGCTTGTCCGTCTCGCGATTGCGGCGCGGCGGAAGCAAGCCTCCGCGGAGGACTTCCGGTGGCGCTCAGACGTCCTCGTGTAATAAATCAAGCCAGAATATGTGCTCGGCTGACGAGGGAATTAATTCGATTAGACGGGAATGATTCGACTGACTCCTTCGACTAATTTACCCGCCGCCTTGCGATCCAACGTCACCGAAGTAGATCGAGACTCGCGATTAAACGTCTGAGATCGTATCGTCGAGAGTCGTTCGATGCGACAGGAAATTTGTTGCACGTCCCGCAATATTCAGCATCCTGGATGGACGTTAACGTAGGGTAGCGAGGATGGGGCGAAGTAGGATCGAAGTGTATGTAAATCGTGGTGAAACGCTGGTGTGTTTGTACATGTCTATGGATTCTATAAACGCTTTGAATGATACTAATTTAAAATACAGTTAAGCTGAGGAGCGTGATAAAGTTGAAGAATTTTAATTCATTCGAAAAAATTAAATAATTCCCTAATTGTTTCAAGTCTCATAGCTGAAATTATTGTAGAATTATATAGTTCCTAGAATTAGTAACATTGACGAATCTTTTCATTAACTAACGCAATTTAAAAATAATCTGCTCCTTCGATTAAAATGATTCAACGCTTGTCCGAACCATTTTTTTCCTTTCAGAAGGAAACAGCGTGCTCGTCGTTTTATTTCATTATCGTTCATTACGGATGGATTTTTATTCTCCCCGGTGGTGATTAATTAATACCAGTTGCGAAACTGTTCCCGGCAAATTAATTAAATTCATCAGCCATGTTGCTCGTTTATTTCTGATTCAGGCGTGCGAATGTTAATTAATGTCGATCAGCTTTTGGGACATGTGCCCGGGGTGAACAGGCGCATTTATACGTCGGCGGAGAATTTTGGAAAATTACTCGATCGTACCATTTTTATGCGCGGGCATTCGCAAATGTTACGGTATCGTTGGATGCATCCTCGCGAGCTACACGATACCTCTTGGATGTTAATTAATTTTGAAATTGCGTATTCACGAGACAGGGGGAGGGCAATTAAGTTTGCTATGGGATCGGTTGATTTCCCGCGTGCCAATAGAGAGAGCACTGACGTGGGTGGGGTGAAATTTACACGACGCGAGAGGGTGCTGTAATTTGTCGCGACCGCGGAAATATGAAAATGAGGCTTAAGTGGGAAATCTGTGGAGCCGAACGATGTGGCGGATATAGTCTTAACGAATTAAAGAGTTTGAAAGGATGGAAGTTTTACGAGATAAAAATTCTAGAACGTTTCAGCTTTGCAAGGCGTTGGCTTGTGCTACTTAAATATGGTGCAGAGCCGCGGATTTCACTCTTAAATGCAATTAAATTTCAAAACGCACGAGGGATTGAACTGCGCGATGGAAAAATAGAAAAGACACCGTGGATTATACAGTTGAATAAATGTCGGGAGCAGAGAAATTACGAATGAAATGTCGACGGCTTCTCAATCGTCGTGAATAAAAATTACAATTACAAATAATGAACGACTTGCATTCGCGAACTACTTGCTTGATTATCCGTGAAATTGCTTAGAAGCCATCGGGCTCCGGTGCTACAAAATTAGACAAATCGGTATCGATCGAGAATTTCTCCGAACGGGAACTCGTTTCCCAAGCTGACTCGTGGTCTCGTCCGACAATTAACTCTTGCCCGGATTTTCCAGCAATTTCCCGGCTGAATTAATCACAGCTGCCGGTATCAACGCTCGAAATTCAGAACGGCAACGGTTCGGAGACGTAATTGCCACGAGCTAGGTAGATTACGCGCCGATCCTACGCAGTTCACTTTATTACGACTCTCCCTCTGTATCACTATGCGTTCAATTCATCGCGTTCTAGTTGCCTCTTTAATGGATTTTCTTTCAGGTCCACGATAAATTAACAAGTTCTCCAACAGTGAAAGGATTTAGTTTCTCAATGAACGCTTTTTCCCCTTCTTCAGCTCGTCACGAGATTTCCTAAGTGGTTGACAATTTAGGACGCCCTCGAACGTGTATTGTTAGGTATTTCGTTATTAAACCAGATGTTCGCGGGTGAAGGGTTGTTTAATGACGCTGTGCCGCAGCTGCGGGAATTAATAGAGATGGTTCGTTGAATAGCTGGTTGACTTTGGCGATGTGCCTCTTCTTGCTTCTGTACCTCGTATTGTCGCTATTACTGGGGGAGATTTTGCCAAACGAGAAGATTGTCAACCCTTTTATGACGCAATCACCGAATTTAGTACCAAGTGATGTAGTCGCATACGTCGCCTACGCTAATACAGTCTAATTAATTCCTTCTCTCAGTCGCCATGATAGAAAAAAATATTTGATACATAAATATTTGATATTGATTATATTTGTAACACGAGCACCTTCGGTATCTACACGTAGAACATTAAATCTTCAAGGAAATATATTATTAATAAAATGTTCTGGCAACTTCGGTAAACTTTCTGATCTTCCAAGCTCCGTCAGAGAGCACCGAAGAATATTATTTCATCGTCGATAAAGTTGAAACGTGATTCGTAGGTAACGGGGCAACGAAACGGGGTAACACGATCGTTCGGATAGAATTTTGGCAAGGAATATCGTCGGGTAAACTGAGAGGCGGTCCCTTTCAAAGTGTTTGCCATTCAGACAGATAATGAAGCAACCGGGAGAAAAGAACAAGGAGAATCTCGGGGAAAAAGGGAAATTCGATCGTATCATTGATAAATTATGACGAACTGACTGTGAAATAAAATGGAACGATCGATTTCCACGAAATGGGGAAACTCGTGAAAATCTTGGAAGATTGCCGATGGTGAAGAGGTTCATTTTCCTCGTTGATCGAACGTGACGGGAATGAAAGGGGGATAAGCTTCTTTCATTCTTTCTCGTCAAAGTGGACATTTTTTTTAGATTAAATTAATGTCCGGACTAATTGTTCGACCAGCACTATATTTTTAATCATACACTTCCTATGCCGACGATGGAAACGATCGTCGAATCTCTTGTTGCTGCACTGTCGAGCCACAATCGATAACGAGTCTTTGAATTCACGGCTCGAATACACGCAGTTAAGCTAATCGTAATGTGTTTGCCGATACTGTACATCATGGGCGTCCCGACGAATTATTTTATTGCGCTTGTGGGGCCCTTATTTGCATGGGACAATCAACTGGAACCCTCTGAAATCGATACGGGGAGAGTCGAACCTGTTTGTTTCAAAGTCGATTAACCATTTCAGTATTAAATCCATCAATAACGGTCTACTAAAGAATAGCAAAAAATTATTAAGCTCTGGCCGAACAGTTCGAAGATAAAAAGCACTGCGATATTTGAACTGTTGCTGATCGTTGTGTTTCGAAACGAGATACTCTAATTTCTTTTTAAACAGTTACTTAATCTTCCGTTACGATTGAATCGCACCTACAGCAAAGTACAATGGTCTGAAAGGAGTCTCGGGCCGCCAGGCCTGTCTATGAATGAAATCCGGCGACAATTTTCTGCCGAAGAGGCGAAGTGGGAAGTTTCGAAAAGACCTAAGCAGGAAGCCGGCGGCGAGAATGTCAAGAATTCTCCCATAGTATCATTTCGATTGCACGCGAAAAGCTTCAGCATCGAGAAACTACCCTTAGGCCACCTTTCTACCCCTTTTATTTTACGTCCCGTCTGTTACTCGAAGCCATTCGACGCTCGCGGGTATATACTATCCGCGAAACACAGACGGAATTCCTCGCGAAATGGCACTCATTTTGATCGGTGCAGGTGCACGCGTTTATGCGAATTTTCATTTCATCGCGTAAGGAGAAATTCAGCCAAATTGATATTTCTCTCGTCTAATTTCAATTTAATCGCCCACTTTAATCTTCGCGAAATTCAATCATCTGTCCAAACAATTTCGCCCAGGCTCCACTCTGCCCGTCCTAATTTATCTTAACGTCCGCAAATATTTTTACCAGCAAACTAGCATTCGCTTCTGCCCGCGGAATTGCAGAATGTAAAAGAAACGTCACGGGGTACATAGAATTCGCAGAATTCCCTCTATAAATTCAGAACTTGCAGCGATTAATGTAATAATTTGATCCTCGAGCCCTTAAACTCGTCCCACCCTCCCAGGATCCATTATGAAATCTGTGTGCAATTTTCCGAGTGTAAGTAAGGGGGAGGGGGATGGTCTTAATTACTGCATTGTTCGTGGAACGCTAACGGTCTGGTAAATCTGTCATGATAGAACGTTTCCGCGACGTTAAAATTAATCGTACAGCCTGGCGCGTAATGGTCTTTCCGATCGTGAAACATCGAAAGACCGTTCCTCCGATAAGCTCAGAATAAACAGATCCGCGGCATGCTTCTGGCTTTGTTGCCAAAAAACGTTGTGCAATTTACCAATGGACAATTAAATATGATTCTACGGAAAGCCAGCGTTATTTCCAGGTTCACCCATTAATAACTATCATTGCAATTGCAATAAAATATAAGAGCATGCGCAAATATGTTCTCGTTATTATTATTGCGATAGATTGAAAGTAAATATTGTTCATCGGTAAATGCACTTCACTCGATTGATGCAACCACAATATATTTTTCGCGTTTAACAGAGTACACCGCGGATACCAGATTCATTGTATGGCTGCCATTGATCCAATTCCATGCAAGATAAGTCATTCTTCTGAAGCGATCCCTGGCCTACCGTAACCACGAACGAAAAATACTAATCGAACGACTGGACAGCGCGGGTTGTAGCGTTATTTTCGGATATGAAAATTGGCACGGTTCCACGTAACGGGACATGCAGGTGCATATATCGATTCATATCGGGTTAACAGCCGGCCACGATAAATCCAGTGGCTCGTTATTACCCGTGCCCAGTAATAAGTCACCAGGCGAAACGGTAATAAACGTTGTCACCTGTGCCGGCAATCTCGAAAGCGACGAGCCAGCATTTCTCCGGTTATTACGCGATATTTTCATCGCCATTCAGCCTCTGGCCTCCACCTTACGGACGCTTTTACATGGCTTTGGTTTGGCTGCTTTTATGCAACGCGTTTGTATCTCTTTAGCGGTGGAAATTTTGGTAAGCCATTACGACCTTTGCGAGAGAAATTTCGCGTTCAAGAGATGAAAAGACATAGCGTGGATGTGTTATCAATATTTGATAAATGAGACGGGACAGTAATAATTCTTGCGATGTTCTTAGTAATAATAATAGTAATTATAATTATTATTATAGAATGGTATTTTTTGTTCAAGTTTTACTAAAAAGTAAAGCCAAGAGAAATAATAGTTTTATTCGCCGGCAATTTGGTTCTGCCTTTCTTAAACATTTCGTCGAGTCACGAATGGGGACGAAAATCGAAGAATTTCCGCGGACACGAGAGCACTTAACTCGGCGTCGCCGATTCTCAGACACTTCGCCGTGGCTTGATCAATATCCGCGGAAAGAAATAGGTCGCTCTTATTTCCGGTCCCCAGTGATTCCATTTAAAGTTCAGACCGACAGTCTATGCGAACGCGGGAGGCCTTGATTTCGCGCTTCTGTGCTTTTGTAAACCAACTTTAACATGCCTTCCGTAATTGCATTATTCTATATACAACAGATTTCAATTGCGGAATTGTTCCGTCATCTTTATCGATTCTTACTAAATCTCCTTTTAGAGATTTCGATTATACTCGAAATGATTTAAACGCGAACCAGACAGGTTTTCTTCTCATTCGTCGCTACGTTACACCGACGAAACAATATTTCAAAAATAACTTGTCTATCGTAAGATGAAAATATTTGCGAACCGATAAAAATACGTTATTGAATCGTTTGCCCCGACATTATTTTCAAGGCGAGACTTCATGCGTTACTGTGTAGTCAAGCGATACTAAAAACCGTAGTAAAATCTGCACCATGGAGAAAATTCCTCGATGTACGATTCTCCTTTCTCTGCTTTCTTTCAGGGAGTAGCGAAAAGTCTCGACAAACTTTCATCCGACGTATCAACGCATAATCAAGGCCCCTTTCACCGTAGATCAACCGTCTACGTATTCCGTGCCAATGGGAACGAAACTACCCTTTATGGAATAAAAATTCAGTTTCCTCCCGGGAAGCCAGCCGTCCGATTCAAATTTTCCCCATGACTTACAATCCCTTCATAAATCATACCTTCGCGAAGAGCTTTTTTATTGTTCCAACGCGTGGAGCCCCCTCTAACGGGAATTTCACAGGCAAGAATAGATCGGGATCTTTCGCGATTCCTCCGACGAATCGTCCAGGGAAGATAGATCGATATCCGGTGTAATTTGGTCGGATGTCGGACGCTTGGCAGCCAGGGCGAAAATTTATGCCAGTCTCCTTCGCTTTTTCGAACGTTTCCGCGCGATCTGCGAGACGATGCTCGCGATAAAAGCGCCAGGAGGACGCTTTTCGTCACGGACCACGGGTAAAAAAAAAAAGGGCCACGAAAACGGGGCTGTATCTTCCCCAAAGCCCAAACCCGGCATTCTTTACCGTGGGAACGATGACAAAAGCCGGCCAGAGGCTGGATCGTCGTGGAAAAGTCCTCGTGGAAGACGGCCGTGGGGAGAAAAAGCTTGAGGCACCACCGTCACCCTCGTCAACGACGTGAAACGATTCTAATCTCGAATATATCGCGCTCTACCGACCGGTTTCGTCGAACTTTTTTCCCCCTTGGACCTTTTGTCTTATCGCAGTTTTCGCCCGGTTATTTTCTTCGTGAAAGGACGACAAACGTGTTGCAAAAGCAGTCTGAATTTAAATCCTACAATAATATTATGCAATAAAATATATTTTACCGATATCACGATATCACTGTTCAACGTATGAATAAAAGGGTAACAATTGCAACAATATTACCAACTGCTTTCCATGGGAAA
Organism: Nomada hirtipes; assembly: GCA_951802735.1. Lineage (NCBI taxonomy): Eukaryota > Metazoa > Arthropoda > Insecta > Hymenoptera > Apidae > Nomada > Nomada hirtipes. The sequence goes on from OX637926.1 coordinate 13,388,585, forward strand.
CATTCGCAGGTGGAAATAATAAGCGCGCGGAATCTAATCTCCGTGAAATCGATTGCTTACAGGAACGGGCTCAGCTGGTTATTGTTTGTTACAGAACGGGCATGTTTCTATCGTTTGCACGCTTTTCATGCAGCTTAATCGACTATGAGGGTTATCGTGGGGATTTTGCTCGCGGGAGTTGCGCCATTGTTTCACAAGCTTGCTACGTAGCAATTTTTATGCACACTTTGAACAGTTTGAGCAGCGTTTACCGTTCGCTTATGAATAAATAAAGGGCCCGGAAACAGGATAAAATGGAATACGGAGTTCAGTAAGGATCTCCCAGTCGGTGAATAAATTAATAATCGTGTTTGTTAAGAGCTTTAGTTCGAAAGTTTACCCGGTCGAGGGAAATCACGGGAAAGTTGAAAAATTACTTCGCTAATCGTGTACCATTTAAAGAATAGTTGCCTCTCGATACTTTTAAATACTACCAAACCTATAATATTCTAAAAAGAAAATATCTATAAGATCCGTGGCGATGAATTTAATTTCCGTAACAAAAAGCAGAGTATGTTAAAGATGTAAATGTTTCTCCCTTACTCTTTATTTCCCTTCCTTTTTTTCTTCAAAAGTCTCTCCGATACTCGTAATTTCCCAGCACCCTCGGAAAGAGTAGGTGGCGCGAAAGAGGCGAAGTATTTATTTCTAGTGCCCTCAAACCGTTTAATTTTCCGCGTGCTGTTCGAGTGGACCGAATAATTGGCCTCTGAATTCTCGATTTTCGTTCCCCGCCCTTGCGCGTTCACCCCTTAAGTCCCTTTTTTTCTCCTCTCGTCATTTTCAACGAGGGTCTGCCGTCTGCTAGCTACTCGGAGAGAAATTGCACGTTTCATTGCTCCTACTTGCTCGAACATCGATTTCATAATACCATCAATAGCGATATTAGCAATAAAATTAATATTAAGACACCGTCGACGTCTGCTCTCGGAAGTAATAATTTCCCTATTCGAATTTTATCGTAGACCCGTTCCAATGCCTTGCCGAAGGGTCGGCAACTGCATCACACGTTTTTCCAATGATGCGCCATTCAAGAATTGCGAAAAATTGATGGAGTGTATTCGGGAAACTTCTCGAAACAGACTCTCCCCGAGGATATTTAACTTCTTGCCGAAGCCGCGAGATTTCGAAATTCAAAATGTTCGCCCGAACTTTCCTACGAATTGTTCCCTGCGGTGCTTCGCAAACGCGAAATTTCACCACCGTCGTTTTCTATTCATTTGAATTTTCAATAAAGATTTCTAAAAAATATGCAAATCCCGAATCTCTGCTGGCCAGAAGTTAATCTCTCAGTTATTTCGTAATGTCTAGGAAAACTTGAAAGTGGTTTGAATAATAATAATAATCGTAATAATGGCATTGACTCGAGGAACGTTTTGTACGTGGAAGAAACGTGGGGGCAGAAAACGTGATCGAGAAAAGTTGAAAATCAAGGAAAAGCGAGATCCCGCGGATAACGTTCGAGACATCTGGACCTCGTCGAATCGACGACGTCGTCGAGGCTTTCAGCTGGTGCCGGAAATCGAGAGGACGTGCCTCGATATCCGTTCTTTATCGATTTCCCGCGTCTTTCGACCCCTTTCGCCTTTCTAATTCCGCGAAACACTCTCCGAAGGGTGTTTCCTTACATACTGCATTTTTCTACGGTGAACAGAATTTCATGATTGAAAACGTATAGACCTCGAACGGTGGACGTAGGAAAAAATTAATTAGGTTTCGTCCGTTTGTATTGTATTGTCATTACCACGATGAAAATATGTAAATTGTACCTTGTAAATTAATGGGATACTTTATTCCCGTACAAATAAATAAATAAATAAATAAATAAATACGAAAGAACGTTCGAAAGAATACCCTTAAAAATGAGCTCAGGTTGACTGCCGTACGATTTTTTCCACCAAGTCAGAAGTAGTTAAAAAATCAGCAATTTTTCAGCTAAGATTGTATTTACAAAGTAATAAGATAAATAGATAAAAATAAGCCACTGTGCTATACTGTGCTATGTATAACTATGTAAATCCTTTTGAATTAGGTTTCCTTTGAAACTGATATTTCACGCGAAAACATATTCCACATGCTCCACTGTTCTCGCACATTCTCGATTCATCGAGAACGACGCCCCTTTGAAATGTATACCTACAGACGTGAAATTCTCATGGGAATAAATCATCTGGGGCCCATGTCGCTGTCAATCAAAGATGCCAATCGCTCGACTTATTCCCCCGTCAAGTTTTCCCCAGGCACCAATGTTACAAACTGGTTGAATCAATTCGAAAGTCGATAAAAGGAGGTGAAACACGTGTCGCGGAAGAATGATAAATTTCTCGCGTTCTCTCGCGAAACCATGAAGACAAATGCGTTGTTTGCGTCACGGTCTGGCTCTTCACCACATGCTGTGTAAACAATACTTTTACGTTCCGCCATTTCTATCTAACTGCTGTGCTGTTTGGGCAAACAAGTTCTGCGTTCTTAAAAACAGGGACGCCTTTGTCCTGTTCCCTATTTTACATAGACAATCTCTGAGAAACTCTAGTACTTTGAACCTGAATCAAATGCTTAGACATTCGTATAGCAGATTTCTCTCGAAAGGCGAAAAATACAATATTTTCTTGAATATGAAATTATAAAGACTATTCTACTCCTCCCAAAATCCATAATGATAATAATAGTGACAGTAATTGACTCTGTTAACAGTAATATAATAATCGACTCCACGTCAATTTAATTTCCTATTCCTTCCCATTTCCTACAATAAAATCTATTTCTGCACCAAAAGAAATTAAATTTTCCTTCACCCTTTTATATTATATGCACGCAAAATTCACGCAATCTAATATCGCAATCATTGTTTCAAACTGTGTGCCTTTCCCAAAAAAAATGTCTTAATCAAGAATATCAATTTCTATTACAGACACGTACTGGCCGGTGCTCGTCTGCGTTCTTATGGCGACGACGGTGCTTTCCTGTCCACAGAGCGAGTTCCAATGTGGCAACGGCCGCTGCGTCGCCCTGAACAAGGTGTGCAACGTCGTCGACGACTGCGGCGACGGCAGTGACGAGCCGCGACAGTGTTCACGTGAGCAACAAACCATTTCTTATTCCACGAATATTGATCGAAGAAAAATGCGCGAGTATTCTTCCACGAACTTACGCGTCGTCTCTGGCGGGTCGGGCAAACGTCGCCAGAAAAGTTCAGGGGTAACTCGAAATCGAGTTACCTGCGAATTGAGTTATACTCGGATCGGGCTTCGTTTCGAAACGCTCGGGGGGTGGCAAAGTTTGATCGGTGAAACTTGGAATGACTGCCGCGTGTCTCGTGGCACGGGGGAATGATGGTACAAATTATAGAAATAGATTTTAACATTATTATTATTATTATTATGGGACAGATAAAGTATCGATGACTTTATCGTGGTAAAGGTTCAAGAAAAGGTCACAAAGCGTCTATTAATTATTAATTATTCTTTCATTCTTTCTGAACTACAATTCCACGTTCCCACCTTTCAATCTAGGATGCATAATTTATTCTACACGAACACTCACCGGACTCTCTATGGGAAATTTAATTGCTTCAATCGCTTATGCACCAACGCGTACAAATTTTGCAATTGTCTCAATCTTTTCGGGACTTCCTTCATATCGTTCAAACAATCCGTTTCAATCGCGGTAAATTGTAAATCGTAAATAGTTATTAATTTCTCCGTTTTCAGTATCCCATTTCACTTCATTTTATTTTATTTTATTTTATTTTATCTTATGTTATCTTATTACATTATACTTTATCTGATTGTATCTTACTTTATTTCAATTGTCTCAATTGTTATTCTTTTCCTGAAATTCTGTTCTACTCTATTATTATTTTACTTTATTACTATTTTATCCTATTTCATTTGTAATTCTTCTCTGTAATTCTGTTCTTACTTTATATTGTATATGATACTATTATTCTCTATGTGACACAATCCCCTGTATACTAAAGGGTTCTCTAGCCCGTTGATTAATGAAATATATATAATATAATAATATAATTAATTAAAGGAATCGAATAGGAATCCCCCCTGGAAAATCATCGAACGTAATCGAACAATCAGCGACCCTTGACCTCAGATCCAACTGAGTTCAGAACGTTTCCAGGTCTCCAGAAACACTTTCCTGTCGCACACGGAAGCTGGACAATCGAGTCCAGCATCGACGTACCTTCCAAGTGGATCGAACAGTAACTCGAACCCAGTCGAATCAACTTTTACTCCCGCGACAAAGTACGAAGGGGCAGGTAGTTCACGACCTTCGGCTTTTCCGTCGGATCGAAACAATAATTAGCCGGAGATTCGTCGCTTTTCACGGGAAAAAAGCACGGTCCCCAGGGCAGATACAATCGCGCCTCTTTCGACCTCTTCCATGCCACCAACATTTCGGTCGGCTCATTGTCGTGCTGGCTGAATGCAGTAACTGATCCTCTCTCATTGTTCGTACGGGAGCTGCGATCGAACTCGTTTGAAAGCGAAGACTCGAAAACGCGACCATGCTTTCGTGATTGCCGCGGACTCCAAAGAGTTTCTGCTTCGTTAGACACCCTTTCTCCTAGTCGAGCTTTCTTTTCCCCCCGTATTTGTTTAGCCCTGACCTCGCGGCTCTTTCGTTTCGTTCCCCCGACTGTAATCGAATTTCGCGTAGCGTGAACTCTGCTCTCCTGTCCTCTTTTTCTATTCGGTTGTAACAACCGTGAACTTTGTTTAGTTAAACGCAGCGAGCGTACGGCAGGTCGAAGTTAATAGACAGAAATTGTTCTCGATGAGCAATTGAGGATCGAGGTTCAACGTAACCCATTCGGACGTCTTAAAAAATCACCCCCCGATTGGGAAATGCCATGGCATCGAGGAGGATGTATCCATCACGTGCCGCCTCCAGCGAGGTGATTAATCGAGCTCGACTGATTGTCGGCCACGCGATTGTGACGGCCACGCGACATCATTCCTCCATTTGCCGTAAATAATTCGAGACTGCTGGCCCGGGTTCCACGCGATTTAACCCTTCCCGGAAGACACTGTGACGTGTACAGACCCCTCGTAACGCGACTGCAATGCTAATGGAATCGTCCATGCGTTGTCTGTTTCACTGTGTCGCCGAATCGTGCGCGGAATATTTTTACACAACTCGGTTCAACGATAGAAATTTATTTCTTCATCGAACACTTCATACGTCGCTTCGCGTTCGTAGTGAAGCTGTTTCAAGAATTCTGACCAGTGTTGGAATAAATAAGAATTTTAAAGGGGCAGTTATGTAAAATAAGGTTTCTCGGCAGTCGAAATTCCGACAGGATTTGATTCGTGAGATTCTCGGGTGAAAGTCGACACCGTAAACGACCGTGGAGGAATAAATTTGGAAAAATATGGATGTCGGTAACGAGCAGGGTCGGTTTACGAGATCCATGACGAAATCGTTCTACCCACGGAATACAGGGGATGTTTCCCTTAGTCAGACGGTCTGCTATCGACAGACCATGATGAAACGAGGCCGTATTCCCGAGAAATCCGTGAGAGTAAAAACGGTCCTCGTTCCTTTTTGGATTCCCTAATTTTTTGTCACTTATCTCGCCCCTAAGAGGCGTCCTTCTTGCGACAGAAAATTCTCGCGCCTAGCATATTCGTTCGTTTAATGAATTGAACAGAAGAAACGGTACTGAACTAACGTTTCAGCGGGCACGAATTTTATTACATTATTCATGCGAAGTCCGATGGGACGCTTCGACAAAGGGAATCATGTGCGATAAACTGAATTTATGGCTGAAACTTCTGTTCGCCGTTTCAGTGGGGACCAACCGGTAGTTTTGGTGGACAGAAGGAGGGAATGATGAGTCGAGAAGAATGTTCGCTGGTTTGTTTGCGAGGGGCGCAGACGGAAGAATTAATCACAGAACTTCTCGGTCGTTTCGTCGATTCTTTTTTCTCTTTAACCGGAGGCACTATCAATGAGAGGGACGCCGGGTTACGTACTCTGAAAACTTCCTTTGTTCCATTCGACAGCCGTTGAAGGAACAGCGGTGTACGAATGGAGTACAACGAGATTACCTGATAACCTAGTTTCAAGTCCTCTGCAACGGGAGACGTTATGTAAGACGTAGGGAATGTTTTCCAACGTTTTATGGTCAGAGAATTTATGGTATTTTATGGAGATTAGGTAGCTGGAAGAATACTTCTGAAAAGTGGAATTCGATATTTGCACAGCAATGGGGCACGAAATATTTTTCATTCCCTTGCAACGGCAGGTGTCCGTGCCGCATAAATCAGCTCACCTTATTTATTATTAAGTTTTATCAAGTTAAATCATATAAACCAATAGAGGAATTACGCACACACAGATTGTGCCATTTTTTACTTTCTCCTCCTATCCTATCGTATCCAACGATTCCAAACAGTACAAAATAGTGAAACTTTGGAAACCATGATCATCGACTTTATTTCGATCGATCCATGGTACACATCTTCCACCCACGATTTCTCATCTCTTAAAGGGACAGGTGCTTTCCGCATCCCAAAGACACGTGATACTAAACGCCGTGTATCGATCTTTCGAGCTCTCCTATTATCACGAAACCGCCGGAAACGTAAAGCAACCACGTTTCCTCTCATTGTCCTCCGTGTGTTGCCTACCACGACGACCGCGGAAAACAGTATGCGATTACAAATGGAACCATGGCTGCTCTAATATTCGCGACTGGCGAAATTGAACGTCGTAGAGTCTCGAATGTAGCTCACCGTTCTTGGGTTAGAGCAGTAAGAAAATCTGCCCGGAATTATGGAGTTCTTTTTACCGAACAATACTACGTTTCACCTTTTAACTACTATGCAGAATTCGTCTCGTCATTTTCCATTACAAAACATTAATACTGTCATGCGTGATTCTCGCTTAACTGCTAACTAAATTTCCCTAAATATTCCAATCACATTAACCCAATGGCAAATAAAAAAGCTGCAGCTTAACGTTTTGGAGCAATCATATTCGGACGCTTTGCCTGCAATTTTTATTACACCGTGTAATTCTTTCCCGACAGAAACGCACGACCCTCTTTCATATCACGCCGCTCTTTCGCGGAACAAAGCTCAGCGAAGCCGATAACAATTACTGCTGCCGCACGAAGCGCAGGTATAAATCGTGAGACAGCTTTCCAGCACGCAAATGCTTTTCGAACCGCGACGATAAACCGGTCGACGAACGGGAATCGTACATCAGAGTAGAGAAACACAGGCCGCAACAGAGGTTTACAATTATTTCGCAAGAAACTCTACGACTGTTCAACATTTCCATGCAAACATATCGTTGCTGTGCTGTGTCGCAGAAAGATCAAGGCTATAATAAGAGTAATAGGAACACGGTGGGGGACTTATTCTCTGAATCGTCGTTATCACACAAAGCCCTACGTGAGAGGAAATGATGGGGAATATAAATCATGGTTGGCGTGTTAGGCCACGCGCACGTATTCGGAATTAGAGTTGCAATTTTTGGTTAATTACGGATAAATTGCCCGAGCTTCGGACCATTTCTAGAAGTTATCAGGGTCAGCCGAGAAACAATTCATTTGTTTCCGCTTTAACACAAATTGTGTTGAATAAATGCCTGTTAGCGTTAGCGTATTTTAAATGAAGAAATACGATCGGCTGGCGAAATACTATGCATCCTGTGTATAATTTATGATGGGGATGCAGTCCTACGTGTGGCTGAAGAGTGTTTTGGGAATCGTCAACCTGGGTGACAGACGATGGCTGGTGGCCCGACGCCATTCAGTTATCGGATGTCGTAGGATTGACTAATTTATGGCATGTCTTGGAAATGAATGAATGAAACCAAACATCCTGTCGGCAAGCGGTGGCTGGTGTCGTCGAAGTCGCTGGAGACTGGATTTGGTTGATCGTGGTTGTTTGAAGAATAGACTTTTGTTATTATGTATAACAATTTGGTAGAGCTTTTATTCCTTGTTTCGTCGAGTATTACAGAGTAACGTATCTACTTCGCCTTTTCTACTGAACTGATGGTATTGACTACATTTCTGATGCTGAACTCACTCGGATTTTGGGAGGGCCCCTTTTATATCATGAAAAGGGCCGGAAAATCGGGAGTGGGGGATTGGTTTCCCTGAGAAGGTTCTTGGAATTTGTCAGTATGCACGTGGGGACGGAAAATTAGAAGGGATGGTTGTGCCCCTTTTGGATATTGATGCGTTTTTGAGGAATAGGGTCAAGCCCTTTGAACGTTTAGGAATGCAACGTGGTTGCTCAATACCTGTGTGGTAAGCAGGAAGGGCGAGTCGCTCGACACTTGCGACCGCTCTGGGTCTTCCAGCTATCGAGTGTCGAGGGATTGTTTATTAGATAGAAGAGAGAGTTTAAATATGGCAAGCGACCTGACGTCGCATTGCTAAAGAATAGGGACTCTGTTCCTGGAGGATCTGGCCACGGAGTGGGGAAGGCTATGCCTTTTGGTAAGAGGACTGTGATGAACCCCACGGCACTTACCCCAGAACCTTGGAACATTGCAGTCGTTTATAATCTCGAGCTAAATAATCTTGACGGATAAATTAATATCTAACATGCCGGAAATATTTGTTAAATAACGCTAGTCCAAAAGCATTGATCCTGTGCGACAGATCGTTTCTCTGCAAATTAATTCTAACTCCAGCTGACTCAGCGGCTCGTCTAAAAACTCATTTTTCGTCACGATCGTAATTCGACGAACGAGCAACGTAAACCGCGGCTGAGACGCCACTTCCTCCCGTTTTTACTGCTCGTCGAGAATGCACGAAAAAGGAACGAGCCTCTGGTGAAACAGTGAAATCGATGGTGCACTCACCAGATTCGATGAACTTGCAACGGGACGGGGGTAATAGGTAGTCCAAGCTGAAGGGCTTCCGGTCCCAATAGCTGCTGTGGATTCCAGTCACGTTGAAGTGCCGCAAACCGGAAGGAAAAACAGACACCTTTCTGTGAAGCGGATAGAGTACGGTTAAAACGGAATGGTCAGCGAAATTATTGGGAGAGATACGGTGTTATATTAAAGGTGAAACGTGTTCGGTGTCGTTATCGCCGTGCTGCAGTTTAAACTATCGATTCACGATAGAAGGATAGAATATGATATAACGATTCAATAATACGACATGAATTAATAGTTGCGAACCAGCACGGGCCACCTTTTGTAACAATATGAACAGCAATATTAACACTAGGTTTACGGACAAGTTTGAGCACTTAGTTTTACCGATTACCCTCGGCTTAACGATTGCCAATAATAATGCGCGTTTTCTTTAAAAACTTAATTCGCCTAATTTCGAAATGAAATATAATTAATTTAGTTATATAATATTAACGGATCTGCCTTAATCTTTGTCTTTCGAATTCTGAAATGCGTCGATTAATAAATATGCGCACTAATTGTATAGTCTTAATAACAGAAATATAAAGTTTATTACGTACCATTTTCGGCGATGTTCGCACTACGAGGCCTCAGTGATAACTAAAAGGTGATTGCAATGTCTTCGTGTCGAACGTAGTTTGTAAACCAGTTGCGATATGTGCGGCAGATATATGCTATTTGTTTTGTTTCCTTGGTCGGCCAAAAGGATGTAGGTGTAACTACAAATAACTCGTGCAGTCTTACAAATGATCGACAGGAAGAAATATTTCAGCTATCAGATTCGATTATGCTGTGCATATAATTATTAATCGTAATGTTATTGATATTATAATTAATGATGATATTCATATTAATAATAGTCCGAAACCGTAAAAACACGAACTAAATTCATAGCACTGTTGTTTGCACATTATTCATTATGAATAGAAAGATTTTAGGTAGTTCTTGAGTTATAGAATATAATTGCAATTAAAAATTCTCTTATTATAATTAATTTAATAATAATATTTGATAAAATGTTGTTTGGTCGAAATGGTTCTGATATTTTCTGTGGTGTGTAGTTATCTCTCAGGTAGCAGTAAATAAAATTTGTCACAGCCGATATAACGACTCTTACAATACTGATTTCATCATTGAGATTCGTAATCTGTAAAAAACTTAATTGAAATTATATAATTAATACGGAAATAGTTCGACAATGGGATATAGAACCTACACATCCAAATGCGCGTTTATGATGTTATTTAATCGAACGAACATGTTAGCAAAAGATTTAAAATAAAAAATATATATAAAATTATTTAAAAAATTTAAATTAAATAAACAAATTTTGAGAAAAAGAAAAAAGTTTATGACTAGATGTACATTACCCTACACTTCATCTTCTGATGAGGTCATATCACTTTCCGATTCGGTTTCACTCTCTGACACATTCGTTATATTCACCGCGGGAGGTACAACTATTAAGTTCACTATGTCTTTGTCCACTTTTTTCTTCTTATGTGTCACGTGTTTAAATGCACTTAAATATGGATCCGAACTTAATAATAGTCTGTGAATAAAATCACATAAATCACATTGAAGTAGAAAAACGGCGATCTGACTGCACATATATTGTTGTAACTTTCGGAGTTGCAAATAGTTGCAAGAAATTTTTATGCAGGCATCTTAAGTAGGTTCTAACAAATACTTTTATATAAATTTTATCGGATCCGCGCGAAACCATCACCCTCATAAATCACATTGAAGTAGAAAAACGGCGATCTGACTGCACATATATTGTTGTAACTTTCGGAGTTGCAAATAGTTGCAAGAAATTTTTATGCAGGCATCTTAAGTAGGTTCTAACAAATACTTTTATATAAATTTTATCGGATCCGCGCGAAACCATCACCCTCATAAATCACATTGAAGTAGAAAAACGGCGATCTGACTGCACATATATTGTTGTAACTTTCGGAGTTGCAAATAGTTGCAAGAAATTTTTATGCAGGCATCTTAAGTAGGTTCTAACAAATACTTTTATATAAATTTTATCGGATCCGCGCGAAACCATCACCCTCATAAATCACATTGACGTAGAAAAACGGGGGGGGGGGGGGGGGGAAATAGAGATTCGCGAAAAGGTATTTTTCAAAGGGTATAAATACTTAGATACCTTTCATGTTACATGTACTTGTAGCTGGAAGAACACTCTTTAAAAATATATAAACAGATTTGAGTCAGCTCCACTCTGTAAGAAAATATAGCACCGCAAAGTATAGCAAATTCAGAAAGAAATGGGATCGTTCCAAAGTGGATTTTTTGCCAAAATGTAGTCTATACATATAAGAAACTATGCCTAAAATTTCATGCAATTCGGAGGAGGTCGAAAAATTGAATTTAGTTCGTGCTTTTACGGTTTCGGACCACTGTGCGGCGTCCTCTTTTCTAAACAGAATAAATTTCGTAAGCTATCGTCTTTAAAAAAGAGCCCAAAGCCGGTTCGCCTCCACTTTTCATTAGACAAAGACGCTGGCTGGTGCAATTATAAATCTCCTTAATCTCTGCTCTTCGTTTGTCATTTTCTTATCAAATTTTTCAATTTATTTTTGTCGACGCCGAAAGTACAAATGTAAGCCAGCAATATATTGCAAACGAATACGATTTGTGTTATAAACTGCATTCATAACGAAGTCAAGTCCCCGCTCGAGAAGTTACGATGGCCAATAACAAAAGTTTCGTACTCTTCTCGCGACTAACGATGAATTCCCCTCGCGAATCCAGTTAATTTATATCAATTATACCGGTTAAAGCAATTAAGCTCAAGAACGATGCCGAAGAAAAGTGGAGTTTGGGTTTTATTAAGAAACCCTTCGTCGACGCAATGTGCCTCGCACGCCCACATGGATGGAGGGATAGAACGATATTTCACTTCTGACTTTTTTCCCCAATTATTAAATCCTTTCACAATTCTCCCGAAGAAGTTAATAACTTTTCACATAATCTTGATCGACGTTAATATTTCTAAATTTTCCTCTGAATTTTTTCCTCCCAAAATACGAGTACTTTTCTTCGACAGCAAATATTGCAAGATCTCCCCTATTTCCCTTGTCCAAACTTTTTCTCAAGTCTTCGCGTTTCGTATCATGTAAAAAAAATTCAAACGCGACGGAAACTTTTAAGGAGAACAAATTGCCAGCAAATATATTCACCCGGTACGAAGTCGAACAAGACTTCAATCCATGAAAGTACAAACTTCCGAATCCATACATACTATAATCCTTCTTCGTCCTTCGGACTATGAATTTTTATACAAAAGCAGACTCTTGTTTCCACTGTCTGCGTGCGTATAAAATCTCATATCCAGAAAGCCGTCGACGTGACTATCATTCAACGTTTAACTACAGGACCATACGCATGGTCCTTTTAAATAATTCGCAAACATTCAGATGGAAGATTAAATGTCGGTAGCAATGGTCTTTAAAGAGTGGCTCACAAAGAGACGCTTTAAAGGACCTACTTTCCACTCGTCGAGCCGAGTGCTCTTCCTTTCTCTCTCTCTTTCCAGGTGGATGTGCGCCCCTTTTCTCCCCACCGCGTCTTTCATGTTTCCTTTTCCGGGTTTCTCAGGGCGGAAGCGAGCGGCTCGACGCTTTTTACCCTCTGTCGAGGGTGGAAATTACGACCACGCGTAATTTTGCTCGAATATTATTCAGTCTGCACGAAAACGAACAGTGTAAGAGCGGGGAGTAAGACTTATTACCCCTTCTTCGAAAGAAACTCCGCCATTTTGCGCGTATTCATTTCAGGTGTACGCGTTTTATTTACAGCTTAAGTCTGCACAAGTTCGGAATGTTCTGTTAAAAGGTTTACAAATCGTTAACGATTTTAGAAGAGATTTTTACGACTGGAATTGCCGCCGAGAATGTTGGTGAAGTCGAACTCTGGAAGAAGAACGAAATGTAAGGGTGTGGCGAAAGTTGATTGTCTTCAATTTATGTTCATTATCGTGTTCATAGTATTAGATCATCCCACGAGTGTCGAAATTTTCGACGATATTATGCGCACTGGTAGGATGACCTAAGTATAACTTCTGAATTAATTCTTTGTTTCCTTTCTCTTCGTACGTTAGCTTCTGTAAAGTATCATTGCAATTACGTGTAAAACTGTGCGTCTTGCTAGTCGATGCAGCGTTTGCGTTGCTGTTGACCACTGTCTCCATTGCCACATCCTCGTTGTAGGTTGATATGTTGGAGCACTCGCAGAAATTCTGAATAGATTGTCCGTCCAACGATACTCGCCCAGTTTCTAATATGTTTAATTAATGGCGAAGGAGAAGTGTCGAAGATAAATCGCATGAACTGATTGTCGAGGGTAAGAAGGAGCTGTTGCAATGTACCTTGTAGATTTATGTTATTTCCTACGCAGAAACTTATCATGCTACTGTCGGAAAAGTCATAATTTCGTGGCATGAACATACTGGAGGGATTTGGACTGGCCCCTTCATTAATTTGGTCGGCTGAAAATATGTTGGAGATTTTTCGTTCAGGAGTTTGATCGACTGATTGTTTCGCTCCCTGGACACCTAGTGCAAATCATTATTAAATAAAAAAAAGCTCCCATTTCGAGTAAAATAATATAGTTGGTGTAATATTGCGTCGTTTCATACGCAATATTATTTTCGTCGGCGTGTTAAACAGTAGGTCAGCAATTGGCGCCAATTGTAAGCAAGAATTCGTTCAGAATTTTTATTCGCAATTAGTAGAACTGTTATCCCTCGAATTGCCTAATAAATAAATTGCTTATGAAACGATTAGGAAGCGTGAAGCATACTAGCTAAATGGGCCACATTCTTCTCCATTTTCCTCGTCGGGGGAAAATTATAATGTACATTCTCTATCTTCCTAATCTTTGGGGTAGACTTTGCACCATCCGTCTCACTTCTATTCCCCTCCAATCTCTCAATCTTCCCTGGCGGCGCAACAGCCGTGCCCTCAACGCAGATCAATCTTATTCTCTTCGTCGATGGCTCGTACATCTCCTCTGCAAGCCCCTCGCCACGTTGGCCTGTTTGCTTATCTTTGGAAACGCCGGATCGTTGCTCCAAATGCTCCAGTTCATGGCCCATTCGTTGCTCCACTTCCTCGTCGAGCGCATCGATCGGATCTGGGCCCACGTTTCCGTCCACGTCGCTGGTTCCGTCCTCTTGCCCCACTTCCGGCTGTTCCTGGTCCAGGAAAGGACTCGTTGCATCGATTGGGCGACTCACGTAAACACGATCCTCATCTTGTGATTGTTGGAACGACGTCTCGGCTCGCAGTTGCATAGAGCTCTCGTCGGTAGCGTACTGTTCTTCGAACATTAGCGTGTCCACCGACATGGTGTCTAAATTGGTCATATACTCTCGTGAAGTTTGGCAAAAATAGTATATATGAAAAATTGTTCAGGCGAGACATTTTGATATTTACAGTGAAGATTTTCACTTGAGGAACATCGAATACTGAATATTTTTTTAATTGAATTATTTCTGGTCATAGAATAATTATAAATGGAAGTGGGGAAATTTATATGTGCCGTGGAACGTGATAATATCCATCTAATTGTATTGCAAGGAAAAGGTGATCGAGAAAAGTAAAGTGAAATTTAATTAGTGGGCAGATCGATAGGTATAAAATGTAACAAGCAGTGCGCCCTTCTTTCTTTAGAGTATCTCGTTACGAAAGGTAATATGCACCTAAAGAATTCTCGTAATTTCTGTCCCACTGGTTCAGGAAGCCGGGTCTCTGTTGGCGCTCGTAAATCGTGCACATGTCGGAGAAATGAATCTTCGGCGGTGACATTTCCAGAACCTTCAATGTTCGAGCTTTCTTCTCCTCTTCCTCCCTCCTCGATTGCGCGGCTAGCTAAGAAAGGACCATTGAAAATCCGCAGAAATTGTAAAGGTTGGAACGTTGGAGAAAAGTCGACGTATAAAACCTCCGTTTCGATAGCTCTTAGTTCCTCCGTGGAATTTTCAATGCTATCGTTGACGTTCTTCAGTTTTTCTTGGAGCGTCGTCGTGTTTGAAATTGCGCGCGCCAAATCAACGATCTTTCCACGCATGCGCAACCACGTGATCTGCCGATTCAGCTTCAAAATTTTCTGGCACTCGGCGATCTTGAATTCGAGAACCATCTTGCTCACGTGAAGTTTCTCAAATTTTACGTTCGCCTCCTTCCTGGCCTTGGCTAATGGAAATGCCTCGTACTTTTCCTGCGCAATGAATTAAATGAAGAACCGATTTTCCTGGAACGATGATTGATGCTTCAAAATACAAATGTTTTTACGTACATAGTACGACTGCCATGCTTTATCATATTCACGTATGGTAGTCGCATATTGTTCTAACTCCAGTTGCAGGATTTTATAACTGTTGTCGAGATTCAGCTTTGTCAACCCGATTTTATAGTTGGTTGCATTTGAACATTGGGCCTGCCTATTGGGGACACGTTTTCGATGATTATAATCAATCAATTTTACGGCAACTATCAAATACGATTGTTTTACATACTTGATCGAAGTGGCTGACAAGATTGCTACGTTTTCGCTGGCATTCCGTGACCATTCTTTAAGATTCCTCTTGTTGTTCAGCACCGTCCGAATTTGGGTATTGCGTTTGCTTATATCACTTTCGAGACCTTGCCCAAATAATGGAAGAAAAATATTTCTGCACTGTTGCAAAGATTCGCAATGGAGAATAATATTACATTTCACGGAAAGAAAACATCGTGTCCGTATGGCGTCACGCTCCATGGATAAGTGGGGCGATTATTTTAACGCAAGAAATACCATTATACAAACAAATTATTCGATGCAAAATGCGGGAGACTTTTCCCGAAGGCGCTAAATTACGCACTCGTCGGAAGCAATGGAAAAAGACAAATTGACTTACCGAAAAGCCTGGTCGTGGCCGTCTC
Organism: Nomada hirtipes; assembly: GCA_951802735.1. Classification (NCBI taxonomy): domain Eukaryota; kingdom Metazoa; phylum Arthropoda; class Insecta; order Hymenoptera; family Apidae; genus Nomada; species Nomada hirtipes. The sequence continues at coordinate 13,404,466 of OX637926.1, forward strand.
GATCTCCACGTTCAGACAGATCTCCAACATATTCATGAACTGCGGATCCAGCCGATTTTCTTCCGTCTCCATTTTCCCTTCGCAGCACTATTTCCACGAAACGCCACGCAAACGAACTTATAAACTTAATTGAAAGCACAAAAGAATAGAAAATTTGCGCTACGTGTAACTCTTCGGAAGCTTTGTTTGGAAATGACTCCGAGCGACCCGTCGAATATAAAGGGCGCGTCCTGATTGGCTGACGCTACTGTAATACGATTTCGCGGCAAATTTCAAACAACCTATTTAACTGCATGGCGCGAATCACTAATGTAGAAACGCTCAAATGGGAATTACTAACAGCAATAATAAGATAATTAATATTAGCTTAACTAGCAATAACGTTAAAGATATTATACAATGACAATCTAATAGTAATAATAATTTTTATTATGACAACTACTATTATCATTGCATATCTTACATACCTTCTCGACGCGAAGCAAAAGCTGAAGTACAAAATATTTAATTCCTACATACTGAATAATCAGCCACAAAAAAATTCGTAAAAGCCTTGGCACAGTGAAGCTTTTGTCCAAAAGCCTTACCCTTTGTCCTCGTTACTGCGAAATTGGAAACTTAATGAAAATATTGATCCAACGGACGTGTCAGTATCACCGAGTTGATGTATGAAACGATGAATGAGTAAAATTCACGACTGTAGCGCGTGTAACTGTTGGCGTTCCGTCACGTTTCTCTTTCCGAGTTCTCTCTTTACAGCGGCCCATTTGCATCGTTGCTCTCGGCTTACACGAGCCCTCCTGCAGAAACATAAAGGCAAATTTAATTCTCTCGCAGCGCCGACGTGCCGCGCGTAAACATTTTACGAATCCCACCAAACGAGCAGACACCACTGGCATTCGATTAATTTATCGGACCTGGGGAAATTCATATCGAAAAATATAAGTAAAGACCTCAAATGCCGAGTGCACGAACATAGGAAACTGGCCGCGAGCCAGCTGGACGACCATTTGGGTCAAACCGACCAACCGTACCCTTTCAGCCCGCTGGAAAATTCTTCTACTTCCGGCCAGCATGTAACCACCCTTCTTTACCTATTTTTCCCCCGAAATTTATGTTAATATTAAAAGTTTATTAATCCGCTGTATTCAACGGCAGGAAATATTTTTGAATAAAACTTACGCAAGTGGAAACACGATGATAAAATGAAACCGTGGATTGGACAAGTAAAAAATTGCGTTGTACCATTTGTTACTATTTTAATGTGACTTTAATGCACTATTTAAATTATTTTCTCATTAATATTGAACGTCCGCGGACCTCCCGAAGAAGAATTCTATTATATCACATGTATAATAATTGCCAGGCGCCTCGAATACCTCGATACAATTTCTATTTCCCAACTTTGAAACACATTCCTCTGAATCCGGCTGCATTGCAAACTCTGAATACCAGGCAGACTCCACAGAACAAAGCACCGGCTTTGTTAAATTCCCGCTTCACTGTCGAACCTCACAGCCCTGTATTTATTCGCCCCAGACGTTCCCAAATAAGCCAGCGAATTTTACAAAACACACTGTAAGTACATTGCACCTCGACCCACGTAAGATTACTTGCAGAGAACATCGCGGGAACTGCCGCATAAAGAATAACTCGTTTCATGAAATAATTTAATAAGATTGAATTTCTTATATTTTCTATAGAATTTTCATAGAAAATAAAAAACAAGTACTCGCAGAAAAGTGCTTCTTTTTTTCACGCCAATATTCTGCGTATTCGTACCGCGTCCATAAGAAGTCCATAAGTGGAATCAAGGCGAATGGCGGAAGAAGGTGGCACGCGGAGGGAAGAGGAATTGAAGGCGGTGTTCGTTCTTGCGTGCTCACAAAAGCTCCGTTGCACCATTACGGGACAAAACAGCCAGCCAGCCGCGCGTTCATTCGCTTAAATGCAGTTCCACGCGGCCGTGCAGTTTATTTAATAGGAATCGCGAACTCCGTGTCGCGTATACGCTGGGGGATCCTTTTTTCGCGCGGACGCCGTTGTCTCGGGGGGCAACAAAGCGGCGACTCGTGGCTAAGTATTCGGATCTTTGTGTAATCCGCCTTTCCCAGCGACTGGGGACAAAGGTGGCTAGTAAAAACAATTACTCGAGGAAGTATCTGAGGGTGGTGGATGGTCTTCTGTCTGGTGGTTCAGCGACCCCTTTGTAGTTGATACGCTACTTGGGTCGAAAAGGGTCGAATGATACTTTACTCGATACTACAAAATTGTTCAGGACAGAATTTGCGATAGTTCATCTTTGTTCGGGTGTGATTACCGATTACTTTGCCAGGTAACAGTGGCCTGTTTAATTTGGAGAATTATTTAATCCGACAGATTTTATGGAATTGGAACAGTCTTTAATTACTGTATCGCTTCGGAATTAATGTGCACTGCTTCCTGTGCAGTATCAGTAACAAACTTGCTTTGCAGAAAGAGTACCGGAGTGTTAAAAAAGGCGACGCATTTCCATGGAAATGTATTTAAATTCATACGCGCCAGTTTACCCTGTACCAGGCGTCCCAGTGGCGAGTTTAACTTTGTCGTTAAAGCAGAACATCCGTCTGCATGAAACTATCTCTTCCCTGAAATGACAAAAAAATTCTTTGCAATTTACAACGCAGGATAAATGACGAGTAGATAATTATAACGAGCCATCGATTTATAAAACATAAGCATATAATTGAAATAAACAGTCTTAAACGAAACCAAAAATCACTATGTATTCTACCGAATTACGAAGCCTCCTACAAAATCTCTCCAATGTTCACTTATAATACGAAGCAAAATTAGAATGGTAAAGAAGAAGAAAGTATGAAGAACAGCTGAAACTCGCCTAGACACGACGATTCTGATTGAAATTCCAGCGGCATTCGATTCGCGAGCAATGCTGTGGCATGAAAGCGTGTATCCTTTTGAAAACGAGCCCCTATGGGACTGCAATCACCCCCGCAGCTATCGTCTCGGTCGTTTACCCATGCACGTATGTACTTTATTTCCATTTTTTCCACGCGGCGTCGATCCTTGTGCGTTCGTTCGCGTATTCGTCGCCTCCGGCTGGATGGTTTCAAAAGGGAGGAAAGACGAAGAAGAAGGGAAAACGATGTATGAATCCTCTTTCAGCCGACGGCCACGAACCATCGCCCCAGGCCTGATAAACGGCCAGACAACTTTCACTCCCTTTTGCAACACCCTTTGCAATGGAATTTGCGTGACGCGTTAAGACGACGATATTTTTAAAGCTTTCCTGTGATACCTGACACGATGATTAAAAAGGCAGGCTTCTGGTTTCGAATCGACGAGGAAGAGTCTCTCAGGCTGTTGAATTTTTCCCTCGTTTTTTCCTGAAGAGAAAAGCAAGCCTTTAAAATATTTTCGTTGACACTGCGATTATCTTGTCTCACGGAACGTAATCTCACATTGCTTCTTTCTAATAGACTGCTATTAATTTCCCGTCACGTTCATTAAAATTGTGTGCGACAAATTGAGATGTGTTAAACCGAGAAGCGTGGCGGGAAGGCAGGCGGTTGCAGTTGGAAGGTATTGGAAATTCATTGCCTTACGGGGCAGTATTTCGTCGCGGTTGTGAGCGGGTAATCGCCAACAGTCGGCGAGCGTGCAGCTTGTTTATACGCTGCAGTGGAATCCCCGTTGCCAAGTAGAACCGGCTTGCAATTGGCGACACGCCAACCACGTGTAACAAACCCTGAATGTTTCCAATCCTCGTCCCCTCGATACTCGTTTGGGTTGCATTTTCCTAATTTTCGGAATAAAGTAACGGGAAACCGAGGGCAGAACTGCAAGCTTATACTCACAAATTCCACCACCTAAAGAAAACACTATGCACACGCATATTTATACCTGTGCTGACCAACAAAATTTGTTGACTTCAGCATTCTGGTATAAAAACATTGTCCAGCGTTAAATCAATACAATTCTCATCACATAATTATTATCACCTTGCACATTAATAATGATTAATAATTGACAGCTGAACTAAATCTCTGTGAAATTAATCGCCGATGCTTGTGATAAAAAGGGCTGCAAATATAATAGCCATGCTGAATTGCGTAACAGCAATAGAAGAACGGGAAGCAAATAATCCAAGACATTTCCCGAAGTAGAAACCATTTCCCTTCTTTCTTACTCCCCGTGCGATCAAACGTCCCCCGAATGATTTGCTTTTTCTATTCACCTGAGGAAACCACAAAAGCACTCCGCTTGATAGGCCACTGATCGCACGGTATCCCCGTATTGGCTTCCCCGTGGCGGCCTGATACATACCCCTTGCAAATGGATCTTCAGAGAAACTAGATTCACCGGTGCCAGGCGACAAGAAAGGAGACGTCAGATAGGATGTACCAGTCGTTTCAATCGACGAGAATCGTGCTTAGAATTTGATGGCCCATCTGTCTACCGATTGTCTGGTTGCATTCTTCCAGGCGCTAAAGGACATTAAATCTTTCATGATTTTCCCAGGGAATTAAACTCAGAAATAGAGAACATCTAATTGTGGTACAAATATGCAGATGCTGCAGCAATAACGTGTTCATTGAGTTCATTGAATAATTAATTGAACTACTTTGGGCGTAGAATATCATTTAATAAAGGAGGCAACGTTTATCTATCCATTGCCAGAAGTATTTAATGAACTATCCGGGAGATAACAATTGTAGAAAGTATTTTTTTTTTATCGCAATCGCGCGAGATCGAGAGGATAATAAACATCGACTACCTCTACTGTTGCGGTTTCTGCGGTTAGTTCGTCTCGTGGAGAATCCTCTGACGCTCATAAAAGTATCTCATATCGCGGCCAGCAACTCTTTTTCCCCGCTCTGGACTTTTTATCGCGTCGAGGAATGTGCTTCTTCGCCCAAAATGGCCAGCTACGTACAGTTTAAAAGCAGACCGTGGCTTTCGAAACGAAAAATAAACGAAGGCTCGCTCTTAATCCCGGATTCCGTTGAGCAGATGAAGAAATTAGTTTGCCAGTAAGCCAGATCTCGCGTCTTCGGTGTCTACGATTCTAAATTCCGGTTGCTTCTTCCGCATTGCTGATTTTCGGAGATTTCTTTGGTATTTTCCTAAAGCAATCTCTTATCGTGGGTCTTGCTCAGTTGCAACACGTTTGTTCTTTATTTCTAGTCGTTCTGCTCGCTCTCTATCTGTCTCCTCTCCAACGTGGAAGTTTAGAAAAACGTGAAGTTTTCGGTCGGATAAGCGGCGTTTATTCCGGTCGAACCGTGGCGCCGTTCGTTTCCTCTAGACGCCGTTTCTTTCTGTTCGGTTTGTGATTTACTTGGTGCACGCTGTGGAAATGCCGAAGTTTTCTTGTTACATTCTTCCGAAGGAAATATTCTTAACTAATTATATCGTCGATTATTTTATACAGCATTGAAGGTATGTGGCTGAAGTATTGCTGGCAAGTAATTAAAATATCGAAGAACATTTGTCATTTTAGTGTTTAATACTTTTGCTGATTCCCAAGTAATATCGAGCTTCCCAAATTCGCGATGAAATGTTTATTAAGAGGCTAAAAATCGAGGAAACACTATTACAGACGAAATGAATAAATATAGTTGTTCATTGCAGGTCGAAAGATAGAATTGATGTCCAGACCAATATTAAATGTCAACAATAATAACTTTCACGGCTTTCCCAAGTAATTTTCCCCGCGATTGTGTTTGTTTAATATAACATCTACCGCGAGCAGGGCTACCTCAGAAGTTTCATTAACCGACACCCCTTGGCCGCGCAAACTAACAATCGCAGAAGGTAGGAAAATTGCCAAAGACTGCGGAGTCACAGTAGCTCACCTGTGATTTAAGATTTCACGCCACGGGGGTGTCGTAATCGACCGTGCGATAAATGGCAAGGCACTCGGCACGAAGAGTCCATATTTTATTGCGTAATAAAATATAGCCCGGTGGGAGAAGTGACGCAGGGGACCAGGTCACCTGTCGAGGATTTATTACGACCCCGTGATACTAGGAAGCTCCGCGAAAACCAGGTCAGAATCAGTCCCGCCACTCTGGCTGTCCGTGATGTTGCACGAAATGAAACAACGAACCATTCTTTACGAATACTCGAGGGTACCTTTGTTACTCAAAAATATTCTAGATCAAGTTCAATGTTATTTCGCCGTTTTTCTTAAATATTTGTTTAAACAAATCCAAGTAGTATCCAATAATATCTTGTAATATCGACGATACCAATAACACGGTTTAGAAATTGCCAATATATATTGTACCAATACCCTGACAAGAACTTCCCACGTGCAACAGTGACAAAGGTCCATAATTCGTCAGACAGCGCGGCGGACCACGGGGAGAAAGGTGGGCAAGTAGTTGATGCCAGTCATTAGTCAGCCGCGAGAGACGACGTCGAGGAGCTGCTGCAAGCCCCCGGGAACTTTCGTAATTTGACGTAACAGATGCACCTGCTGAATTCGTAATACTTCGGCAGAAGCGGCCGCCTATCGGTTTCCGATACCGAATCCTGTCATTAAACCCAACGACGACGTATATTGAATTACACCCGGCCGATTGTTCCAAAGACCTGACACGTACCACTATTTACGTTTATTGTAAGTGGGAGTACCTGCATGGATATGTGTTGGAGGGCCGTTCTCTATACTCCTAGACTATCATTACCGGTGTACCTTGACGAAGAATAATTATTTCCAGGCAGTTTCATTATTTTTCACCATGCATTTTCGCGCAACCCCTGCCTTCATCCCCACTGTTTCAATTATTTTCGTTTCTCGGCGTTATTTAAATTATAACCCTCCTGTGTATAAAGAAGTACAATTTTTATATAAATTTTCCGTATATAAAAAGTGAGCCTGATTCTCTGGAATTGTTACGTCTGTTAATTAGACATTCAAGCCGAATTGCCAGGTGCCACAATATAGATGGCCAGACGAAATGCTTATCGCTGTAATGTATTCGCCTCCAAATATCTATATTAGTCTTACGATATATATTTCTATGTTATTCCTTATCTCTATATTACTGTATTATTCTTTATCTCTTTACTTCTGTCGCTTAAGGATTCATTTGTACAAATATTATTGCACCTTGCCAAACCTTCCTCGCCCTTACCCTGTGAGTCACCCCGTTTAGTCACCCGTCCAATGTTTCCAACTCCTGACCTATGTCCCTAACTATTTTCCATTCCTACTTTCGACCTCTCCTATCACCCCTACTCCTATATTTCAGATCCTTTATAAACCCTTGACCATTTCCTCACTCTAGCCATTATTATCATACAAGTCCAGGTTCACGCTGCTCATTACTATTTTTACCATACTACAAGTCCAAGTTCGATCATTATTAACTACAAGTCTAAGTGTTAATAAAATCTCTTAAAAACCGAAGTTGGAAGTTCATATTTGGAGTTAATGGAGTTACACCGATACGTTACAGAACAGGGAAGACAAGGTGGCCAGATTTCAGGTGGACTATTAGCCAGGCAAACTAGGATTCTGATTAGGAATGAGACCTCGATGCCTGGAAATGGCGTGCATTGTGTTCTCGGCCCATTCACTTCGTCGATAGTGTATGTGTGTGTGGGTGGGTGTGTGCGTTGGCCCACCACTGACGTTAGCCTCAATTTCCATCCTATATACGTCCATGATGAGCCCTTGAAGCCCCACAATGAACTAGTATTGTAACCAAGCCGTCCTGTGCAATGTAATTCTGCACGGGGGGGCATGCGATAGACGAAGCCAGAGTAACTTAATCGGCGGGTGAGTTTTGCTCTCCTTTCAAATACGCCGTGAAAATCTCCCAATGATTACTGCGTCGCATACTCGAAGCTGTTACCCGCGATGGAGCCACGAAGAATATACAATCAAAAATACCGGAAGCTTCGACGACTGTTCTATTTCATTTCTTTAATCGATTCGATCGATTCGATGACGGCACGCGTTATCAGTAACCACGATGAATCGAGTCGTCGCTTGTGCAAATGGGCATCGGCCGTTTTGAAAACGACACGGGCATTTATGTCGAATTAGCGACGTGCGCTTTTCGAGAGCACCTGGATGGCCGCTACTATGGATGCGTGATCAAACACAATGGAGTTTGATGGAGTACCCGTTTTTCCATTAAACTGAAAGATGAAGAGGGACCGCAGTGGAATAGAATTTTCGTCGAGAAAACGATCCAACGGAAACCGCCCGGAGCCATCGATAATTCATCGAACGCCACCGTCGATTCTTTGACTTCAAAGGTCTCGAAATCGACCTGGATAATCCCTTTGATCGAATCGACTGACGATTACACGGGGAACTTGACTGAACATTTTTGTTGTTTCGTTCGCAGTGAGCGATAGAGGTAATCCACTAGGTTGGAAGAATTGGATTGTTTAATGGAGCTCGACGTGGATGCACAGGCTGCTTCAAAGTTGAAGACGTTCATAATTAAGAATAAATTACTTATTATCAAAATTCTTCTATCCTCTGCTATTGAAATGAATTACTTAAGTTAAAGCACAATAATTTTTTCTCAAATACATTTCCATTAGACTGACCGCGCTGTAAGGGTCCAATAAATTCTCCTCGCGTAATTGATAAAGGAATATTCAGTTTTTGCGCAACCCGATAAAGCAAGAATATGAAAAATTGTTGTAAACATGTATTGGAAAATAAATATGAAAGAGTGTGGCCAGCATATGCACACAGTAATAATAATAATAATAATCAAGATTTCCTTTTATTCGTTACAGCCTGCAACAAGACTTACTACGGCGATGTGGGTAAAACCTACGACCTGGAGCTCCATCGACCAAAGGAAGACAAGGTGCCTTACATTTGCAAGCTCACCTTTAGTGCACCGGGTGGCGATTTCGGGGACATCGTGCAGGCAGGTTTCCCAAAAACAACGATTAACCCTTCCATGTTCCTAATTCGCACACAGCCCAATGGCAGCATGGAAAAATTATTACTATTATTACTATTATTACTGTAAAACAATTTTTATATATCAGAATCAAACCTTCTAATCATGGCGCAGTCGCAATGGACGAAATGAAGACCGCCGTTATTTGCACGGTGGTAAACAGCCCGGTAGCCAATGAAAGAAATAAAAGAAAGAAATATCCAGTGAGGTACAAGGTGAAGGCATAGCAACCAGACCGGCAAGAATTAACGGAGGAATTTTTAATAACGCAAATAGCTAGGATCGCGCGAGTTACCTTGGAAACCATCCACGAATAGCACTCATGATCCCAAAAACTTTCCAACACACAGACAGACGGACGAAACTTTCCTTCGCTGCGGGCCAAATTTATTTATTTGCCCGCTGTTTACACGCCTTTCCGGCTATTCTGCAGGTTTGCCGTTTTCATCAAAGGAAGCTGGCCAGCGTGCAACGTTTCCGGTTGCCCAGGATTCGTTGCTTTCTGTTTAACGTCCCTACGATATGCTCGGGTAGATGTTTTAATAACAGGAAAGCCCTTTCGCGGGCTGGAAAACGTTTTCTGGAAATTGGTAACGGTGATTAGAATAATTTAGAGCGCAGAGTTTCACTCAACAGTTGCCTTCGTCGACTCAATGAGTAGCTCCTAGATTTTCATATTCCAATATACAGTCGGGGACAAAAATAAGTGGACAGGTAGAGAGAATAGATATCAATGAAATTTAATCGACTCTACATTATTGATATAAACTTAACTTTTGTTTGTCTTACATCCTTATAATACATAGATTATTTAGTGACAAATTCAAACTAATATTCACATTTTTATGTACGCAATCCACATTTAACGAAATAATCAGCCATTTCTCGAGAGACAAAAATAAGTGGACACACAATAAATTGCATGATAAATAGAATACACAGTAAAGTTAGTACTTTGTGTTGCCGCTGTCGTGAACCCGTAGGGGTGAAAAATGAGCCAAGTTTAAAAGTATATATAAATCGCCTTTATTTCTTTGGTAGTGATTTTAGTTGATTATCTTAGATCTATACTGGTTGACTGTAGGAATTATTCTGTTCTCTCAGTGTATTGTATGTAAAAATGTAAACTATTACTATGATAGGAGTGGGAATAGGAGATCGTAGTGGTGGTTGATAGGGGTGGAAGTGGAACTGGAAGGTGTGCAAGGATTTTTAGGGAGGGAGGTAGTTTAAGGTTTGCAAAAGTCTTTAGGAAAATTCCATGTGGTAATAAAAAGGGAGAAGGATAGTTGCTTTTGCCAGATGTGTGCAAAGTCGGGTTTTTCCAGGATTCTACAGGTATAACGTCCTGCAGACGTGTAGGGTGGACGGTCAGGTATCTAACACCGCCTTTTGCTTGGATTACGGCTTCTAACCGTCTAGGAATACTGGTTATTAAATTTCAACGTAATCTTTTTCGATATTTTCAAATTCTCTCTGTAGGTTTCTGAAAAGTTCGGTTTTATCGGTTCTCTTATCCAATGGTACTTTTGTATCCAACAAACCCCACAGGTTTTCAATCGGATTCAAGTCAGGACCCTGTGGAGGCCATTTAAGCGATTGAATATTCGAATGCTTAAAAAATTTCTGACTTTTTCTGGCTGTGTGTTTGGGATCATTGTCTTGTTGGAATGCAAATCCGTTGTCGAGACCCATCTTTGCTACTGCCATCTCTAAATTTTCATTTACAACATCGATTGTAATCATCCGCAGTCATTATGCAGTCAATTTGTACCAGTGCACCAATCCCATTCAAAGAAAACCACCCCCACACCATTAACGATCCGCCGCTAAATTTAATTGCTGGCGTAATAAACGATTTTTTAAATGCTTCACCTTTTTTTCTCCATACTTGGTGCCTCTTTTTCAATTGCCGCAACTCAAATTTGCTTTCATCGGTCCATATTATGTTTCTCCAAAATGACAATGGCATATTTACATATTTTTCGCAAATGCCAAACGTTTCTTCACATTAGTTTTACTAATAAATGGCTTACGCCTAGCCTTGCAGCATTTTAAACCAGCTTCGTGCAATTGTTTTTGTTGAAACGTTTACATCTAACGTTTCTGCCATGCTTCTTGATGGAATAGTTGGATCTTTACGACATTTGCGGACAATTCGACGGTCTTCTTGCACAGTCGTACATCGTTTGCGCCCGCGCCCTCTTAAGTTTTCCACGGTATTGTATAATAAATACTTTTTATAAATTTTTTCTATTGCACTTTTCGAAACGCTATACCTCTGGGCTATCTCGCGGTAACTCAACTTCTTATGACAGCCCGAAACAATTAAGTTGCGAATTTGATTACAAATTTCTGTTCCTCCCGGCATTTTTAGATTATTTCAGAGGCGATGTTATCCTCAAAAAGCCTAAATTGCTATCGATAGACGTCTTTGAGATTATTGCGCGCAAGCATAACCAATTTGTAAAATTTGTTTAGATTTCTTGCCCCACTATAGCGTTGCTGGTAGGCGTCCACTTATTTTTGTCCCTCGCGAAATGGCTGATTATTTCGTTAAATGTGGATTGCGTACATAAAAATGTGAATATTAGTTTGAATTTGTCACTAAATAATCTATGTATTATAAGGATATACGACAAATAAAAGTTGAGTTTATATCAATAATGTAGAGTCGATTAAATTTCATTGGTATCTATTCTCTCTACCTGTCCACTTATTTTTGTCCCCGACTGTATATGTTGGGTCAATGATGTAGTCCTATTTCCTTCGAAACTATTTATTAATATTATAAGTGACTCGGCGGATCATTAATCGCGCAAAAGACATACCATACCAATTCCTAAAGATTACCCAATTCAATCCTAAAAATTTTCAAGATTAATAATTGTCTGCGCACGTGCCCCCGTTCATTAATCAAATTCCACAGCAGTGTATACAGTAATTGCAAAGATTGAATTGCCCGGAGAGTGAATAAATTCCACGAATGTTCTCCGCCGTTCGCCATTTATGATCAACGCACGGCCCTCCTGATTCCAGTTGACGTTCGATAGCTTCACCCTGGGGAAATTCGTGTCCTTCACAGCAGAGGGTTGCCCGGATGGATCGTTGCAGATTTCGGAGGCCCAACGGCCGGACGTTGGAGGCCTCTGGTGCGGAACATCCTGGGGGCCCGCGATTTACTACAGCGAGACACCGACCGTCTCCATCACGCTGAAGCTGCTGAGGCTCAGCAAGGATCAGACGGGATTCAATTTCGACTTCAGGATGGCGTACAAGATGATCAGGAAGTCGGACGCCGTGGTACGCTACGGGAATCCGTTCGTCGGTACGTACTCGGGGATCTACGCCCTGAAAGTTCCGTTCCCATCCCCGTACCCACCGGCTGGAATCTTGGATGATGGGATCAGCTCGAGTTTGCATAAGCTCAGTCCTCGCTGAAATAAAATACAGTTGAACTCTGTTACCATTCGAGATTCGAGACTTCTTTTTTATACATAAATACGAGGCTATCAGACAGCCCCTTGCTTAATTTCTTCGCGGTGCTTTATCATCCCCCGATGCTGCCAATTTTCGTTCGATAAAACACACGCTGCGCACGCGTATGACACTGCAACTGTCCCGGAAACAATTGCCTCCCTGTTTTGTATAAGAATAAAGGTAAGGAATTCGCCGTTACAGGAATAACGCAAGCGGCAAGGACACCGACGTCGACGGACGCAACCCTTGCGACGTCGTCGAGCGACTACGCGAACAGCTCGATGGCGATGCCCGTGCAGATGGTCGAGCAGCCGTCGACCACCGCGAAACCAGGTACCGAGCAATACCTCGGAGACCTGATATCTGGCACCTACTGTTCACGCATATTCAGCGACTGCGACCGGAAGAGCTGCAGGCTGCAGTCGCCCAACTTTCCCGGATTGTACCCGCGCAATCTCACCTGCTACTACGCGGTAAGTCCTGCGGGGATAGGCATTCGGAAACTTTCGAAATGAACTGCAGCGTGAGCGCGAAATACACCGAAAGAAATTCTCGCGATTATGTCTCGCACGTACTCGCCAGATGAGCTCCTTTAAAGGAAGCACAATTTCTTGGGAAGTTTCCTTGCCGATTGTTCCCGTGGCGGACACATAGGTACAATTTCTCCCATTCCCATTGTGTACGGGGCTTGAAGATGAGGATCTTCTTCATCCGGGTGAAAGTATTCTTAGGGAAATACCTTCAGCCAACCCTGACACATTTTATCCAAAGGGACGGAAGGGAGGTAACATTAAAAGGTGTGCCGTTGCGGCCAAGCAGAGGCAGTAAACCGAGAAGCCGTATTTCACGCGAAATCGCGGCGTTCCGGGCAAATTGAACGGGTCGATGAGCAGAATCGCTTTCGAAACGAAGAGGACCGGTCGAACGACGTTAGCATTTCGACGAAAATTTACGAGCCACCGTTCACGGTACACGAACTGTTATTCCACACTTCGCCGGACTGAAGCTGCTAACTAGACTTTGCGTGTTAAGTACACTTCGATACGCTGTCAGAAATTTCGCGATTGTTCCGCTGGGTATTTCGCCGGCAACGGAAAAGTGAACTTCACGGCTGCGCCAGGATGCGCGGCGACAGGAGCATAAAGAGGATTGTTAAGCTCGATGCAATTTAACGTTGAATGGCACGAGTGCCATTCAGGGGAGCAATCGTTCGAGGATGCATCGAACGAACACTGATGATGATTGTGCGATTACAAGGAAACCGTTCGATAGGAATAGACCGTAAAAAATGATTGACACTATGCTGTATCGTGTTTGCAACGGTCCGTAAACGTTTATGCATGTGCGAAGGACGTTCGATCGGAAATGCACAATTACGGGGGACGCTTTGATAGAGAAGTAATTCGATTTGGCGAGCGTCCGTGAATTAACCATTCGGTTAGACGACGTATTCAAATTCAGAGTTGAAGCAATTTCTTTTAGCATAGGGTAAAGTAGGCTAATAAAAGACCTCTCCTAATATGAGACCCCCGCTTATTTCCGATACATAACTCTTGAATGTACAGGGTGGCTGGAATGGACTGTTACCACTTCAAAACGTTGTGGCAGACATATTTTTTAATATTTTTATTTCGTCCAAAGTAAAAAAAAATTTCATAAAACATTCAAGAAATTAACTGAATGCTCAATGTTCGATATATCCTCATTTCGCACGAATAATTTCATCCAGACGGTGAAGGAACGAATCGCACGCTGCCCGAATGTGAGTTTGGGGAATCTTCTTCCATTCCCGGACAAGTGCTGACTATAGAGCGTTCAAACTTTCGTATTTTCTAACGTTGACCTCAGCTTCCAAAATTGCCCAGATGGAGAAGTCCATGGGATTCGCATCAGGAGAATTTCACGTCCATTGCTGAGCAGAAATGAAGTGCGGAACGTGATTTTTCAGCCATTCTTGGTTGACGCGCGCTTTGTGTGACGGCGCTGAGTCCTGTTGGAACGTCCACGGCCTACGACCGAAATGTTTGTCTGCCCAGGGCTTCAGGGCAGCTTCCAAGACTGTTTCACGGTAGATGGTGGCATTCACTTTGACGCCTGGTTCCAAAAACACGTGCGGAGAGCGGCCATCGGCAGTCACAGCGGCCCAAACCATCACCTGAGCAGGCGAACGATGTCTGGTGGCAAAACGAGTGTTGAAATTCTCGTGTGACCTCTCACGCAACCATACACGATCATTTTGTTTGTTTACATATTGTTCAATGTCGAAGAATTTCTCATCAAAGAACACAATGTTTGGAACGTCGCCACTCGCGGGCAAAGCGCCATTCGTTCCTTCACCGTCTGGATGAAATTATTCGTGGAAAAGGAGGATATGTCGAACATTGAGCATTCAGTTAATTTCTTGAATGTTTTATGACATTTTTTTACTTTGGACGAAAGAAAAATATTAAAAAACAATGTCTGCCACAACGTTTTGAAATGGTAACAGTTCATTCCAGCCACCCCGTATTGTAGCGATGCTATTTTGTTCCGCAAGTAACCGTTCGTTAGTTATTTTATACACACGTTGGCGTTGAAAGTAACGGAACGTCTTGAGAGATCATATTCTGAAATACATTGCTGAAAGTTTTTCCAAGTGTTCGATTAAGTTACAGATACTTCGAAAATGGTAAGCGTATAATCATTTTCACAAATACTGTTGTATAGTGTATGCAATGAAGTTTAAGGTTTCATAGTTCTTTGCCATTGCATAACGAAGGCACAACTTTGAATCTATTTAATAGTCATCGTGTTATTATTTCCCAATATGGGACCCTAGGAAGTTCCTATTACGAGACCGGTCTCATCTTAAGCACCCAATGTTGTTTTAGGTGGATGCTCATATTGGCGATTAAAGCGGTAATACTAAGCCTAAGAGAAAAGACAATTCCAAAAAACGAACTGTAGAAAGTGATACTTCAACTGATGTTCTGGACTGATATTGTTCTGGATGATGACAGTGACTATGAAGAAAATTATGATGGGGAATGCTTGTTTTGGACTGGTTTTTACTCTTCGGATGTACATGGCGAACAATGGATTAGATTTTACATGCCCAACGTGTGAGAAAAAGAAACTGGGTCTCATATTAGGAACTCATTCTTCTAACCTGTGTTTTGTTACCGTTTTCGGTTTTATTGCATCATTTAAGAAACCGAATCATTTTTACGTTTCTTTTCAATAGGTTTCAAAAGAATACATATTGTACTATTAATACATGTGGCGATTTTTAATAAAAGTGTTCCTAATCGAGAGTTATATTTTACGAAAATGGGGCTACTTTACTCTAATGGACAAGTGCCGTAGCAATTTTTTTTTAGCGAGCGTTAAATCGGCAGTAGTAGCGCTGGTTTAATTAAGATTTAGCGTTACTCGTTTCTTACCGCTCCAACAGTCAACTTGAATTTATCTTTCACTCTGTATGCTATGTAATTCTATTACGAAGCACCCGAGGAGCATGAAACTGCCGCTTACATTTTCATTCGACCTTTCCATTTTTATCGCGTATGACACCAGGTGAGGCAGCACGATGTACCGGCAGGAAAACACGCCTTAATTTCGGTGAAACAGCCTCGGGGCCAATTGGTGGCCATAAGAGCGAGGCCAGCCACCCAAGTGGAATCGTCGCCGCGCGAGCTTCGTCTGTGGAAGGACTGCGACTTGGTACAGGTATGTACTAGCATAAAGTGGCGAGAATTGCATGGATCGAGATAAATTGGGGGCATCGTGGCACGGGCGGCGAACGAGACTCGTTGCACGTGACCATCGTATCGATAAAGGTGAACGTCCATTACGGTCGCATAGTAATTTTGCCGTGGGTGCTTCTTAAATCACCGACCCCCGGGCGAATTTATCGATCCACCGAGAAGGAGAGTAACTAAATTCGAATCGGGGATGAAGGCCGCGGCGTGTGGTCTAAGTTGATAAGAGCAATTTATAGGCAGACTATGGAGCAACGCTAGATAAGGAAGATAATGCGAGGATTCTACTGAACGGCGCCAAAATGGCCGGCGAAAGTTTACGGGCGCATTTTGGTGTTCGAAACTCGATTTGCAATTAATAGCTAATAGTTCTACCCCTTAACGACTATTACCTGCAGCAGTATCAATTTCCATTCAATTAACCTGAAAGAAATCGAAGACGTATATCGGAAAAGTGCTGTGGGAAATAAATGTCGGGATAACTGTGTCTCAAAATTGTTCGTACCTCCACGTTTCCTTAATATATCCTTCCCTCTATAAATGTGCTCATAAATTGTCCGGTTCGCCCAATCTATAAGACCTGTATCTCGTATCTACCGACTGCGGGATCTGAAATACGAGAAAAAGGGCAAGAGAGATAATTAAAGTAGCCTGTTACAAAAGTTTTCTCCCCCTTTAATACCCAACATTAAAAACTGCATCGATCTCCCCGCCATCGTTTGTTAGCTGGCTTTCTTTTCTTTGTTTATTTGCTTCGAACGCCAACGGAATTAGAAAAGAGAGGATTCATTTTCCCGCAGGATTACGTGACCGTGTACGATGGCTACACGACCAGGGACCCAGTGATCCTGAAATTCTGCGGAGGCGGAGAACCAGTGCCGGAGGCCACCAGCAGCGGCACGGAGATCCTGGTCGAGTTCACCACGTCTCCTTACGGCACGTTCTTGCACCCAACACCGCCGCACTCGCTCCACGGCTTTCAATTAGAAGTGCAAGTACGTGGTAATTCTCTTCAAACATTCACGAGCTGAAACAGCGTGCTTTACACCTCGAGGTGGTAAAGTACCGCCCTCGTTCATGAGTCGCATTTAAATGGATAGTCCATGGCAGGTATGGTCGCCATTTTTCAGCGGAAACGAGCCCCGTGACTCGTTGGGCTAATGAATTTTCGAATTGAGCGATCCTTCTTCTTTTCCCATGGCTCGGGGGATGTTAACGTTGACGAGGTTCTTTGCGTCAACGCGATGACGGTTAAAATTAAGAGCCTTCTCATTCGAGTGCTTCCCACAGTGCAACCGAAAACAGAAATTTATACTTTCGTTTATCTTATTGCTTTGAAAACAATCAGACTCTAGCTAACAGCAAAGAAAAATGTGCACGCTGCAATAATTAAACGAACGCTCGGTCAGTTTGCAGTTCGACGCAAACCATCTCAGTCCGATTCTCCCTTCTAGAACAAAGAACCAACAAACTGCACTTCCAGGTAAAGTTCGTGGACGCGGACTCGCCGACGTACGCGAAGAACAAGCACTGCGAGTTCTGGCTTCAGGGCAGCGGAGGTGGAGTGTTGGCGTCTCCTCGCCACTCTTTGCCACGGAACAGCACCTGTCTGTACCATCTTCGCGGCGCTGGTCCCACGCTTCCCAGTCCAACTCCGCCTCGCCCTTTGCCCAAGTTTCCGGAGCAGAGGCCGGGCACCGTATGGAGGAGACCTGCTCCGAGGCCGCAGCAGCCGCAGTTCCGCGTGTGGCTGTCCATCCTCAAGTTTCACGTGGGCACCAGCCTTTCCAGCGACGACGAGGACTGCTCGACCACCCTGATGGTGTGGGACGGCGAGATGATGCCGTTGTCCGAGTGCTACGACCTTTCATGGTTCGTCCGAAGCTGCGTTTGATTAATTAAATCGACCCAGATATTCATTTTTACCACAGAATTCTACGGAGCGGAGTGATCTACTTTGCCCGCGAGGTAGAACTTAATGGACCACTCTGTTATTTATTTTTCCAGCCACGTTTAGTTATGACCCTTTTTGCTCCCGCTGTGGTTTATTAACTTGTCCTAGGAAACACCTTGTATAATGTAGATTGAATCTTTCTTACCGCTGTGTCGAACCAACGGCGCCTATCTTGCTTGTTTCGCGTGATTACTCAAACGAGTTTGCTTTCTTGTTCAACTGCGACTAACGAATCTTCTTGCCGGGGAACAACAGTTTGGCTTTACTTAGCGCCAAGTTTGGCGGATCAGAGTATCGGATGCACGGGTTGAATTCCACGCAGGGTGCTTTATTTATTTATTTATTTATTTACTTATTTACAGTCTGTTTCACAAGAGCGTACTCGCTGTATCTGTGTTATCTTCGAAAAAAACTCTTCGGGTGGGACGATAAAATAAACAGTCAAGGAGTCCCCTAATACGCTTTCGACGAGGTCTGTTAATAGGTTCAAAACCTTCGAGAGTGCAACAGTTTTTCGAGATGAGTTCCGCGTACGCCAAGCGATTTGAGGCAGCCTTTCTGTGTCATCACCCAAAAGGCCCGAAAATGTCTTTTACATCGGCAGCAAGATTTATACACAAATCAAAGGAGTTTGTAAGAAAGTGGGTGAGACGTTTCGAAGAAACAAAAACCGTCGATGACCTACCCAATAGAGGTTTGAAACGAGGCACAGCGACGAGGGAAGATAAAGCCATTGTTCAGCTGTACAAGAAATATCCGACACTATCGTTACGTAAAGCCCAGGGCTTTATACGTAAAAAGAACATAAATGTCAGTATTCTGACCATAAAACGGCGTTTGGAAGAAAAAGGCATTTCTTGGCGAAGTACAATCAAAAAAACCTTTGCTCTCTTCGAAACACGTGGAAAAACGCCTGAAGTGGGCTCGCGAAAATGTCAATCGCGATTGGGACAATGTTGTGTTTACTGATGACTGTTCATTCTGGGGTTGGCTGCCAGTACGGAAAGCTTGGCCTGTACAAGGAATGCCAGTCATCCAACGTACTGTTAAACATGCAATAAAAGTGCATGTTTGGGGGTGTTTCAATGTGCGTGGATTTTGTACATTGTGCTTATTTACAGACAATTTAAATGCAATAAAAATGAAAAGATTATATGAAAGGGGTCTCCTGACGTCTGCTAAGAAGTGGTTCGAGAAATACGGCGAAGACTGGATACTTCAAGAGGACAACGATCCCAAACACCGAAGCCGTGTTTGCACGGAATGGAAGACAGAAAACGGCATCATTGCGTTGGATTCGCCATCTCAGTCTCCAGATGCCAATCCAATTGAAAACGTGTGGGCATATGTAAAGCAAAAGCTTCGTGGAAAACATATTCACAACGTGAAAAGTCTAAATCGCCGCATAAGAAAGATATGGAGATCGCTACCAGTATCATATGCTGAAAAATTGGTAGAGAGTATGCCAAAACGTTGCGAAGCAATAATCGCAAACGCAGGAGATTGGACCCACTATTGAGTAAGAGCGTAATAGCACTTTAAATATACTTTCTATTTATCTATAAGTTTTCTACATAAAGTTGGTTTCTTCGTAGATATCGAGAGTACGCTCTTGTGAAACAGACTGTATTTATTGTAGAAGTTATTTTTCGTAAACTTCTTTACCAATAAAAGCAAAGCGCAGATCAGGGTAATGAGACTTCTATTTCCTTGTATTACTAACTATTTTATTAATATAAAATATCGTCGCACGATAATCTCTAAACAATACTCTCTTCGGCTTCGCAAGCACTTCTATTCTCTTTCACGACTCAAACTATTCTCTCTCAGCTACCCCAACTATTCTAACTCGCGCACGCATCAGCCACTCCATATATTCTTTCACTCACAGTTTCCCTTTCATTCTATCTCTCATTTGCTCTCGCTCATTCAGGATTCACACCGACACACACACCCTTGCCACGTGTCACAATTCGACCACGGGTCACCATGCACCAAACACTCCACGTGCATTCCCCGAAACCAATTCACTCTTTCCTCGAGCTAAACATTCACTCGGTCCACGTTCGACGTTTCCACTAACACTCTTCATTCACACCATGCTTATCTTATAACTGCCTCGACAAACCTCGAGACAGTACTATAAACTAAAAGGCGCCAACAAACCTGGCCCTATCCGCTAACATGTATTCTAAAATCCACCAATACCACATTATTTACGGGTATTAACCCATTAGTGAAGGAGTAGTTACATATAGAGTAGAGAAAACGGAGTATTATAACAAGTAATTAAATATCTAAGACAGACAGATTTCGGTTGCAGCTCAACATTTCGCAAAGATATTTTAAGTGAAGAGGATGAGCGGTTAAATATGTTGCATGATCTGTGAGCGGTGTTGGCATTAATAAACATTCTATTGCAAGGATTAGAGTAACCATACAATGCACGATGGTGTTCGATATGAAATAATTCAAAATGCCGTAAGTTTCTGGATGGAGCATTGAATTTGAATTTGTTAATCACATCCGTACAGTTTATCGTACCGTTTAACGCTTTGTTAACAAAACGTATATCCGCCATCTTTCTTCTATTCTCTAAAGTAGGTAGATTTAGTGTATATAAGATGCGGTCATAATTGTGCGAGAATTTGGGAATGGGGCATCCCATATGATTTGCGGCTAATCGTAGGAATTTATGTTGAGAACTTTCTAAGGTCCGAATATGTGAATCGCAGTAGGGGGACCAGACTAATGATCCATATTCTAGAATTGGTCTGACAATGCTACAGTACAACAGCCTAAGGGTTCCAGTATCCTTAAAAAATTTCGCAGTTCTATAAATCAGACCTATAGTTCTTAATGCTCGAGAGGTGATGATTTTATAGTGTTGTGTGAACGATAGGTCATGAGAAAATAAGATACCGAGATCGATAATTGTGTCCAAAGTACATAAAGTGGTGCCGCAAAGAGAATAATCCAAAATTTTTAGATTAGAGCTCCGGCTAAATCCAACAACTTTGCATTTATCAAGATTAAAAACTAACTTATTGTTTGTACACCATATTTGAAGTCTTGTTAGGTCGTTTTGTATTTCAAGCATATCATAGGGATTACTAACGGTGTGAAACATTTTTAAGTCATCAGCATATAATAGAAATTTACAGAACTGAAAAACATCGGAAGTGTCATTAATAAATAAAATGAAAAGAAGAGGCCCAAGGTGTGATCCTTGGGGTACACCTGAACGGACAGATATATGCCGAGAGTATGAATCGTTAAATTTGTATTCTGTTGGAAACGAAGCATGTGACCCAGGCAAGCAGATTACCTCGTATGCCTTGTGCATGTAATTTAGATATGAGCACCGAATGATTGACAGTATCGAATGCCTTTCGAAAGTCCGTATATATGGCATCAACTTGCAAGCCACTCTCAGCTGAGTACGACAGATAGTGGTAGTACTCAAGGGGATTAGTTACAGTCGAGCGTCCCCGGACGAAACCATGTTGTTCGTTAATAATGATATTCTTGAAAAGAGATGACAATTTACGAGAAACAATACCTTCAAAGATATTGGGCATAACGTTCTGTATACATATTGGTCTGTAATTTTGAATGGAAGTTGGATGACCGCCCTTCGGTATTGGTTTAACTAAACATTGTTTCCAAGCATCAGGAAACACTGCAGAAGTGGGAGATCTATTAAAAATAATCCAGAGTATTCTCGAAATTATAAAGTTGCAGTGCTTAAAAAATAGTGTTTGTGTTTGAATAGTCTTTAGTCTGGTTATCTTAAGGGATCCGTTCTGTTTTTTTTAATACAATGCGCTTTACAGAACTTCATATTCTGAAAAAAAGATCAATTCACATAATACATGAAAGCAACCAAGAGAATAGTGCGAATGCTGTACGATTTTGCCAACATTTTTATCTAATCCCCAACATTACATATTTATTCCAAACAGCGAGAAGGAACATCAGCGACCGGGGGACAGAACCGCCGAGCCGTCTCACCCCCAAGCAGCTCGACCTGCCGGAAATACCACCCTCTTGGCGCGTTACTGCAAAGACAAAGTGCCCAGGACCTGCGACCACGCGATCCTGCAGAACACAAGTCGTCCCTGTTCCCTAGGCGAAAGCTTCGTTTCCAGCGGGAGCAGCCTGACCATCGAGATGCGGATGGTCGAGTCGACGGCTCTCAGGCGAGTGTAACTCGATTGCAAGTGGATAATGGGTGGAAGGAGGAGGGGGCGAATGAAAAAAGAAAGGAAGGGAGAAAAAGAGCGGTTTCCGTTTCAATTACGGGTACTCTCGAACGCGTGCCGTTTTGCTCGACGTTGTTTCACGTGCGCCTATCGATCGGCAGCCCGCGTATTATGCTCTCTCTCGAGCGGCGATGTAAAGAGATTTCACAGGGAATATCCGCGGGAAATGAGCTTTCATTGGTCCCGACCTTTCCATCTCTGTACAGGCTGTTTCAAAAGAGATAAACCGCGTAGGCAGGCGAAACTCGTTCGATGGGAATGACCTAACAAGGAAGGTCAGGCAACCCGAAGATTCAGAAACGCATGAAACTTTGCATACAGGTGAAGTATGTTATCCGTAATGCGACCCTATTTTCTGTTTGTGCCATAATTCGATCTTAAGGGGTGAAATCAGCTCTTGAAAAAAATTCAGAAAGCTCTTCTTCGTGAAATATCTCAAGAACGTTGACCGATATTTAAAAAAAGTATAAACAAAACTTGCATCGCTTTATTGCGCCTACGAAACTGCGTAAAAATTATTTTTGAAAAATCCACGGGAAAGAAATATTAAAAGAATGAAGGCTTTTTCCAAAAATTTGTTTACGCAGTTTCGTAGACGTAATAAAGCACTGAAAGTTTTGTTCATACTTTTTTTTAAATATCTCGTAGCGTTCTCGAGATATTTCACGAAGAAGAGCTGTCTGAATTTTTTTCAAGGACTGATTTCACCCCCTTAAAACCGAATTATGGCACGAATGGAAAATAGGGTTGCATTACGGATGACATACTTTACTTGCATGTCAAGTTTCATGCGTTTCTGAATCTTCGGGTTGCCTGACCTTCCTTGTAAGTACATCGTGGGTCAATTCTCGTGAAACGATAAGAATTTCACCATGCCTAATTTACAATTTGCTTTTAAACATATTTCATTAATTAGTTCAATAATTCTAGTTAATTAATTGCAGACCGTGTAGGATACTCGATAAAACTCATTTGCTTCTGCAATTAATTGCAGAAGCTTGCACAGCTTGCATATTTATCTAAAATATTGAGAACGACTATTTCCCGCGAAGCAGAAGTAGAAAGTTTGAAGATGATTCTGATGTGCTTTTATATCGAGAATTGGAGATATCGGTTCCGAAGAGCGATTAACGGCGATGGTGGAAAAGCTAGAAGAGATCAAAGAATGAGAGGACACCTTTCTTTCTCCACTTCCTCTCATAAAAGTCTACCCGAAGCGTTTTCCAATCAGTTCGTTTATCAGCATCGACTGAAAGAAGCGCGACGAAACTTTGCAGGAGGAAATATAAGAAAAATAGAAGACGGAGAAAATCGAAACTCGAGACGAAGATTGCATCTGAAGGCATACTCGGCAGCGATCTGATTTTTTTCGGTTTCTCCCAAGGAATTACGCTGGAAATTCTCGTATTGCTATCGCGTATCTTTTTTGCCGCGTTCTATTCGCCCAAGAGGCGGAGGGCTTTGAATATAAATTCAGACGGAATTCGCTCGTGACACCGGGCTCGTGGAATCGATACAGAACGTTACACGCGAGGAATGCGGACGTTTTATGGCGACGCAGCGCAATATCTGCCGCACTTGCACGTTCTCGTTCCTATCCCCAATCACTCGTCTCACCCACGTTTCGCTACCTTGTCTCCCTCGATACCAGTTATTTACAAGAAACGATTTCTTTTCTCCCGCACCGCGTACCGAAAGTCGCGTAGGCGCCGGCTGCAGCTATTACGATTATCACCATGAACGAAACATCGATATATCCTGTCTTTGGAGAAATAACAATCAGGTGCCCAAAAATACGTGCATTCGAATTTCTGTTGCCGGAGGAAGAAAATAATTTCTCGCGATCAAGCACTGCCTTACCCGCGCATTATTCATCCTTCCGCCTTTTATAATCGCATCGCCGAAGATCCCTCTTCGCATGCGCCAATAGAGGATCCACCGTCGGGATTCAATTAAATCGAACGGCCTCCGATAAAAGGAAATCGACGAGACGCGCGTACGTGCACGGGTCATTTTTAATTGGCCGCATAAGGGTATGGTCCCGATCGAGGAATTGCCCCGTTTAACGGTTTAATAAACGCCGTCGAAGTGGCGGTCGCCTCATGTGGAAAGAAAAATTAACTAGACCGTGCGTCGCATCCGCGTTCCGAGCGGCCGTTACGCTCGAATACGCGCCACCGTGACGGGTCTTGGGTAAAAAGAATTAAAAAAAATATACAACCCCTTTTGCACCGTACCCCGACAGACGTCGACAACCTCTGCCGATGACAATTACCGCGTCGCATCGGAGAACGGTGGTGTATTTTTAGCGTACGTGTATTTTTACGATTGCGACGTGGCGCTTGCTGGAGGCGATACAACGATTGTTATGTATTTGATTACTCTAAGTTAAAGAAAAATCAATAAACGATCGTATTTTTTTGTTTAACCACAGGCCAGTCAATTTTCGAGCGCTTTACGAATTCGTCGATCTTCATCAAGACGGGGATCCTTACGGGAACGGACCGTGCTCGAGGATATTCTACAGCCGTAATCGCGATCATTATCCAGATCGTAGATTCCAGGCGCCCCGTGACATCTTCCTTTATGGCCGTGGCGGGGCGAAAAATATGAGGTGAGACCACTTCCACGTCGCTTACCATCCCGCTCGCCATTAGATATTGTTCAGGACGCTTTATCGATGCCGAGATGTCTTTAAGGCTACAGTGAAAGGAGAAGATCGAGCCACTGAATGGCCGCTACAGTTTCCGGCTAAGATTTACGATCCTCGAGGCCACTTCCCCTCGCTGCATATTCCCATCTTTCCATTGTTGTCCCAGCAGAAAAGGGAAACATCTTAACGCTATGAATTATTCAATAAGCAGGGGAGAATTTAATACCAGAATCAAAGAATTAGATGCGATATTAGATGCTTGTCGGGTATAAAAATGAGACGTTTTTGACTTACACCCCACCATAGGGACATCAATAAAGTACCCTAAGCAACGGTTAAAATGACCATACGAAAAAATTCATTTTTGGGGTTTTGACCACGTTTTTGGGCTTTTGGACCACTGTGCGCCGCGAAGAAAATGAGGAACCTAAGAGGGACAAACGCCTTCTCTTCCCGGTATGCGCGATGGCCCTTTTACGTGCAAACGATTCCGCGATTTCGAATGAGATGCGCATCAGCAACGCGCCTCTTTGCCCCGTCGGCAAAGCGATAGCCAGCCGTAAATAGTCCCTTTGTGCATCGCGACGAAAGTGTGCGCCTTTTTTTTTAAACTATCCCCTCGCGTCTCGCCCCTCCGGCAAGTTCCACGACCCCCTTCGAGAATCGAGGGTGGAAAGGGGTGAGAGAGACGGAGTCTCTGTTCCTCGGGAGATCCTCCACGTCGTGACGCACCAACGGCAATTTGCGCCCTCGCGAAATGAAAATTCCTCGCGACGTCCCTTCGCAGTTTTCCTGATCTTTCCGCCCGCGATGCTTGTATTTTCTTCGAGTTTCGTGGACGAAATATCGACGGGCAGGAGGTATTCAATAACCGAATGCACGAGTGACCTAGACCCTCGTAAAGTGTTCTTCCGTCTGATATTCCTGCTTCGTAGAACGTTCCTTCTGCTCCACTATTTTAATTTCATCAATAATCCTCACCTCCACCTCCCCTGTCTTCGATGCACGAATATTTTCTAAATTAAATTAAGGGAAGATCGTGACTAATTGTTCAAATTTCATCTCTTTCCCCTTCGCAAGGAAGCAGATAAAGAATCGGATCTCACCGGCACCCTAATTTTCCCTCTCCTGAATTATTCCATCGGCATAAGTACGATCCCCTCCCCTATATCGATCCAAGTGCCCGCGAAAGTTTCTCTGACCGCTGTTGAACTGGACTTCAGCCCTCCACGGCGTCGTAAAACCGGAATTTACGCCGCAGCGGCGGTCTTTTCCTTTCAGAAGCCCCCGCGATAAGACACGGCACCGCGGTAATCGTCGATTAACGTGACCCAATTTTCCCCGCCAACATTCGTATCGTTGTTTGCCGTACGAATAGCTTAGTACGAAAGCTTCATTGTCGCCAGAGCAACGAAACGCTCCACGCGTGGCCGACCATCGCGGAAGCTCGTTTACTTTGTTGCTGTTTGTTATTGTACGCCACACGAGGGTGAGAAAAGGGATGAAGCGTATTGAGTGCGGGGTGTTGATGTTACACGTCACGACGCGGTCGTATGAATACTTTTCCCTTCAAGATTTCACCGTGTATTATGTTGGGGTGAAGTTAATTAACTCCGTAATTTCTACCCTGTTAGGTTTCTGCAATACCGCTTCTATTTTTCTTCTCCATTGGCGTATCTGCTTTCCAGTATAATTCTCAACGACTACCTTCTTCAATATTATCCACGTTCTCTTTCCTACGGAATAATGAAAGGCTTCGTTACCTTCTTTTCTTATTTCTAAATTATTATTCCTATATTTCTATATTCTTATTTTTAAATTATTATTGTTCACTGTTAAAATTGAACACCTTATTAACGTCTACATCTACGAATAATTGCTCACGAATAATTAAATATTTCAAATTAACCGTGCCAAGAAATCGACTGACTAGATTCGGCGAGGTTACAAAGCGAGGGAAACCGATCTCGTTAAAGTCGCTTTGGCTGGTGGTCGATTAACGAGAGGCGTCGTTGGACGATCCCCTTCGTAATCTCCTCCACACTCTATCGATCGGGAAACCGATTCCTTTGCGTGGCCGACCGACCATGTAAATTCGATTGAGGTGCACGAGTGTAAGCTAGAACGGATTTTCCAGCTGCGTGTATCGATTCGAGGGAGAGCACGACGAGATCGTGAAGCTGCGGTTCAACAAGCTGCTGAACGGAAATCGCACGTGCCGCAGCGTCTCCAGTCCAGATTTCAATCGGTTGCTCTGCGTGGGTTCCGAGAACTTTTCTGTGAAGGTAAGACAAGGGTTTACTAGACCTCTAGAATTCTTTGCTTCTTCTGGAATAACCTTTTTCACCTTTTCTCAAACAATGGCAATGAGAAACGTGCATGTTGTTCGGAATTGAAGAACGATTTCAATTGATCGTTTTCTCTTTGCCAGTTCCCCGATTAGTAATAGCGATAACTTTATCAGAAATACCCGGTGTAAACGGTGATCGACGGAGGGCGCCCAAAAACGATGGTCGCGGACGAACGGTACGCGCGGGCAAATAAATCTGAAATTGGAATAGAGTGTCGAATCCCTGTGTTTGCCTCCACCTCTTCGTCGTTCGTTCGTTCGAGTTCGTTATCGATTGGAAAATTTATGAAATTTATGACAAGCCCAGCTTCGTGTTGGCGAATTCAGAGCGCCGATTGCGAACCCTAATGCTCTCGAAACGCGTCACGTTTTGTTTGTCGCCCCCGTCAGTTATAATAATTTGTCGACCAATTAATCTGTGAAGCGATCACGTCGAATTTTCCTCGATATCCGCAGGTACTCGATCTTCCATGGACGAACGCTTCGCCTGTGCAACGGGACTGCCTCTGCTCGAACCGTTCCCTCCCTATAAACGTGAAATCCACATCCAATATCGTGGAAGTACACTTCACCGTGCTCTCCATGGACGCCATGGACGATTACAATAATTTGTTTTTCGAGGGCACTTGGGACTTTCTGAAGACTAGCCCCTGCTTGCAGAAACGTAGAGTCAGAGGTCCATCGGGGGAGATTAAATACAAGGCGCCGATCGTCGACGAAGATGAGGTGAAATTCTTGGCGTTCTAGAAATAATTATTGTTAATTAAACAAGCGAGGCGGAGATTTTTCGGAAAATACCGGGAATATAGTTTGCGCGAATCTAATGGTCAGCCTCCTCAGCTCATTCCATTTTCCACTGTCGATATAGAATTAATATAAATTTCCTCGTGCGAACTTTTTTACCCGTTCAATTGTCCAGAAAAATTGCGAGAAGCATCCGTGGCTAATCGACCCAGGCCCGAACCAGTACCTCTATGTAAAACTGCACGGCACGATAATGTCGAACTCCAGCAAGTGCGCGACGAAAAACAGAATCGTGGTGCACACCGGTGGCGCTATCCACGTGTCCGTGTGCCCCAAACCACCTGCTGAGTCGAGGCACCACGTGGTGGAGGTGTTCAGCGACGGCTGGGCCGTCAGCAGCAACGCCATGATTCTAGCGCCAAGTCAGGACCCGGTCCGGACTATCGCCGTCGAGTTTATCATCAAGGAGCCAGATACTTATACGATCACGTGGCTCGAGCTTACCAGAAGGTGAATACAAATAATTCCCCGCAGGACCTGCAAATATCATTAACACTATTCCCACCGACACATCACATATACCTATTCCTACCGCGACCGGTCAAATGACCGGTCTTTAGAGCAACTTATATTTTTTAATATAGAATGAAGATAATAGCCAATTTGACAGTACAAACATATAGTTTCTGTTATTCAGAAGTATATAATTTTTACAAATAGGCTTCTCGATTGTACATTTTCTTGTTCTTGTTAGTCTTATTGTCGTTGCAATATCTTATCTGGCATGTTTTCCATCGTGACTATTCTTGCTCGATCTTCTTCCAGCTGTAGATCCTTTTGATAATCGGCGGCAAGTTCTTCTGCCAATTGAAATAAAAATTCTTGCCTCGCCCCGCGTGCATACAGGAGTGCAATAAATGCATGAAACTTTGCAGTAGATAGATCCCATTTAGACCCCAACAGTCGAAATGCCCCTGTTTCCGTGCACCTTCTTATATGTCCGATTATATTCTTATCAATAATCAGAGAAAATGCCGTCCTGACTTGACCTTTCATAATATCTCGTTCACTGTACCCTGTCGGGCCTGATGTTTCCCTAAAACTGTTATGAATCGGTGCTCTTCCCGGATTAGACCCTTCTTTTACTTCTTGCCAAACAGTTCCGTCTATAGCAGTTTCGAGTATAGTACGTCCAGAGCTAAATGAAAAAAGTGGAGGGAGAACGGCCGATTGATGCCGCCGATCGGCAGGGCCGTAAGCGCCCTGCCGATGTTTGGTTCTAAGCAATAAGATGAGAAGGTTATGAATTAATTTTTAATTACACTAGTAGTTCAGTTACTACTAGTATAGCTATACATTTTATTTAATATTTTAAGTATTTGATGGAATTTCAATTCTTCGCGCCGCATTATCCTTGGTTTGTAGTATAGGAACCACTTTCGATGTAACGCTTGTGGAGTTACACCTTTTTAACAAACTCTAATGTTCCAAATATAGAGACAATGTTCTGCTCATTCCGTTTAAAACCGCAAGCCAGAATAGCAGAGACATCTATATACAATTTTAGTTTCCGTTACTATTTGTTCTATTTAGACTCACATTTTCTACTTCGTGGCAAGCAAGGATGCTTGTCACCTATTACACTATTCTAATTAATAATAAAAAGAAAACAAGCATCTGTATTTGTATTTGTATTTGTAAATATATCATGTTTGGTCTCATTTTAATCGGAAGAATTTCAACAATATCTTTAAAAAAATTGGAAGTCGAAAAAACTAAAAATGAAAAAGTAAAGCTGTTGTTTTTATTATAGCATCGTTTTGCATGTGTGTAATCACACCGACGCGGTGGCATTTAAAAGGCTCGGCTGCCTCGGCCATCGTTCTATCCTTGTTCTTCTTTTACAATCTAGCGACACAGACAAAAGCGAGCCGCGAGCCGGGCTACTGACACTGTCTTAAACAATTTACACATTGATCAGCAGTATATCATATACTGTATATGTGCACCCATTTCAAATTGGCATGGCACAGCCCTGCTCGATTCGACGAGCGGTCGAGCTTTGTAGTTTGTTTAGAGGGGTGGGGAATCCCCCACCACTTTTTTCATTTAGCTCTGGACTTACTGTACCTGTTCTTCATTCTCACTATCGGAACTAACTAGAAATCTCCTCCTCTTTCGTCCTCTACGTATGTTCGAAACATTCTCCTCGTTCTCATCGGTGTTCGAGTCGTTCGCAAATAGATCATAATGATTTTCCGCATTGTCATTTTCAATATCAGAAATTTCCCGATCATCTTCCGAGCACTCTTCATCGATATTATTTATTGTCTCTAATAATAAATTGGCAATCCGGCAAATAAACACCGCGAGAGATAGGCGAGCGAGAACTGTATACACTTGGAGGTGCCGTAAAGCAGTCCCTGGAAGGCACTTTTCGGCTAAAATCATGCCACAACTGCATTACTTTTTGTTTGCAACGACTTTATAGTTTCGGAATTGAGTCTTCGAGAGGGTACTATTACAAAAAGATATAAATCGTTCAACCGGTCGAATGACCGGTCGTGGTAGGTAAGACAGACTACAAATTTTTCTCAGAAACCAAACAATAAGAAAAGAAATGAATATTGAAAAATGTATTATACGTACAGTGGCTCACGAAACTATTCGAACGCTCGCTATTAAAACTGTAAACAATAAAAATATACATGTTAGGCTTAAGTTCTGAAACTAATGTTGTAACTACTATAAGGCACAAGTATCGAGAATATATATGCACAATTTGAAGTGAATCGGATAATATTTGTACAAGTTATGAAACATTAATTGCAAAGATGCTCTGAGCAGAGTCACAAAAGTATTCGAACGGCATTAATTATATACACCTTATTTTATATTAATATTTAGTTGGGCCTCCTTTGGCTGCAATTACGCTTTTGAGACGATGTTGCATGCTGTGCACTAGCTTTTTAGTTATTTCAGGTTCGATAGAATTCCATACTTCCAAAACTTTTTGTTTTAGTACGTCTTTCGAAGTTATGTTGTAATTTTTTAATCTCTTGCCGATTTCCGCCCACAAATGTTCGATGGGGTTAATGTCTGGACTTTGTGGGGGTGTATGTAACCTATGCGGTGTATTATACAATAACCATTCTTGTATAATTCGGGCCGTGTGCTTTGGGTCATTGTCTTGCTGGAAATAAAAATTTCCCAATAACCCCAATTTTGTAGCACTGTCTTTTAAATTGTTTTTTAAAATATTTAAAAATATATGCTTATCTAAAATACCATCTATAAAGACGAGACTTCCAGCGCCGTTTGCAGCCATACACCATCACGGAACCACCGCCGTGCTTTACAGTAGGACGTAAATTTTTACTATTCATTTCCGAATTGGGTTTTCTCCAGATATAACGACGTCCATCCGAACCAAATATATTAAATTTACTTTCGTCAGAAAAGATAACTTTTTACCAGAAAGCATGATCTTTATTTACGTATTCTTTTGCAAATTTTAAACGCTTAGCTTGATCTGTCTTGATAATAAATGGCTTCTTCCTTGGAATTCTACCATGGAAATCATTGTTCCGTAAAATCCTGCGACATAATTCAGAATGAACATCCTTTTTAAAGTTGGTGGCAACTATTTGAGCGAGTTTTGGGCCCGATATATTTGGATCTCTTTGTATTTCGCGTATAATACTTTTCTCTTCTCTACTAGTCAGTTTCTTTGGCCGACCTGTACGGGGTTTGTTCGTAATTGTTTTTTCGGTTTTTGATTTTTTAATAATATAATGCACTGTAGATAAACATCTCCCTATTATTTCGGCAATCTGCCTATACGATTTTCCATCTTTGTGCAATTTTAATATTAATTCCCTCTCGCGCATCTGAGTTTCCGATTTTTTGGGACTCATGATCACTATAAAAATCTAATATTATTCACAGCGAAGCACGAAACTCACTATACGATGTTTCCACATCAACTGAATCTACCAATGTTTGCAGTTTCCGTACAGAAACATTGTTTCATTGTTTGACGTCTAGGCGTTCGAATACTTTTGCGACTCTGCTCAGTGCATCTTTTCAATGAATGTTTCATAACTTCTACAAATATTATCCGATTCACCTCAAATTTTGTATATATATTCTCGATACTTGTGCCTTATAGTAGTTAGAACATTGGTTTCAGAACTTAAGTCTAACATGTATACTTTTATTGTTTACAGTTTTAATAGCGAGCGTTCGAATACTTTCGTGAGCCACTGTATATTTTAGGAAAAGTCGTGAAGTTTAAAGGCGATGCAATTACGTTGTCTATAGGAAATTCTAATCGAAATGTTAAAAACGGTCATTTGACCGGTCGCGGTAGGAATAGCGTTAAAAATGAAACAGCTGCAATCAAACTTTCCAACAATATTTCGCGGCGTTACTCTGAAACAAAATATGCATCGGCAACTCTGTTTTCAGGCCATCGGTGACGTCCACCGCAGGCTTGCAGATGCCCAGGGACTGCGAGCAGCGGTGCCCCGAGCTGGACGCCTGCATAAACGCGTCCCTATGGTGCGACGGGATATCCCATTGCCCGTCAGGCTACGACGAAGCCCTGACGCACTGCTCAATTCTCCTAAAACTGCCGCCCTTGCATCTAGGCCTCGGCCTCCTGGCGATCGTCACGATCCTCGGTGTGATCTGCTTCGTGATCTGGCGTATCTGCAGGCAACGGGCGAACCGCTCGATATCTCAGCACAGGTTGAAGAGCATCTCCTCGGAGACGGCCATCATTGACGGCAAGGAAGTAATATGCTGACACAGCGACAGTTCTGTGCGGTACGTCGAGGTCGACCGTGTGACCACCGTGTGACGATCGCCCACGGTTGTGTCAAACGTGCGCCGTGGCGTCGTGTTGCGTTTCCTGTCTTCTTGAACGGAACGTCCACGACGTCGCGACGACATCCGCCTCCCCGTAACGCGCAGAACTGCAACGGAATTATTCGTAGGAGATTTAGAATCCGCTCTGAAGGACGGCCCGCTGCTCGATCACTTGGACACGCTTTGACTTCGTCCACTTCGTTCCAGAGGAAAGCGCACAGATGCATACATGTCTCTCAGCTCTTCGAATAAAATTAATAACCCGGCATTGTTTGCGGTTTGAGGACAACGTTTCCCATTCGTCGCACGCTTCTTCTTTACCTATCGACTGGTCCTCTGGATTCCGATTTTTTAACAGATATCCCCTGCCTTCTCAAGCTGTTTGTATGAAAAATTAATTTTGATTCGAGTAGTAATGAAAAATCTGCATCCTCCGTGATTAAATTAGCTTTGCACGCGGAGGGAGCTTCCAATTGAGAAATATTATTGGATATTGGCCAGGATAAAGGGTTAATTAAAAACGTGTTGCAGAAACGCGAGGGAAAATCGAGTCGCTTTAAAGAGGACAATAAGTAATAAAATCCTAGCGATATCGTTTCGCTGATAGTGTAGCAAACTTTGCGTCCCGATCGGACGGTGTCGATCGATCAACGGAATAGTATTCTGTTCCAAGGTTGATCGATGGGAACTCGGATCGTCGGTATTGGCACAGTCTAGGAACCTGAACTTCCTTTGGACTTCGCGCTCGATTAAACGCTGACCGGTAAAAGAAACGAAGAAAAGGTGTTCCAAGTCATCGAGCGGAGGCCCGGCAAGAAACTCCCATTACATATAGTGATTCAATTGCTCGTCGAGGTGCCCTCGACGCGGCTAGGAGACACGATTTTAAGCACGAGCCCAGGTGCTTCTCTCTCTCTATCTCTTCCCCTCTCTTGCTCCTTTTTGGTACGCGCGCAAGATCCTCCGTAAAATACTCGATCGAAGTCGCGCGTCCGACTGAACCGAGGCTCCTATCATCGTGGCTGTCCTGCATCGACGTAATCCTCAAGCGAGGTAGAAAAAATAAATTGTTCATCCAAGGGCAAAAGCTTTTCACGAAGATTAGGAAAATGTAACTTCTATCTGAAGGGCGAGAACAGACCCTGAAGATTGAAAATTCCCTTCCGGGGAATGTTCTTGAAGTGACCGAACACTCTTCGTCGAGGATAGAAATTCGGGGAAGGTTGGAAAATGTGTTCCCACAATTTCTGGGGAAATGAATAGAGCTAATCGTCGATCGTGACCATCGCGATGGATCGGCCGGGAGTGCAGCGAGATCTATAGATACTGACCAAATGTTTCCAGTGATTAACGTTTAGGCGAACTTAATTGATACTGTCACGCTAGCGATAAGATGACTTCGGTATGAATCGAGCACGAAGAAGAAAACGTAGAGCTATGGTAGCCTGAAAATGATGTGATATATATGAAATGCTGTTTTTCACGGAGCTGTGCTCCGTTTAAATGATTGTTACACCCCGGGCCATAGGGTCGTCGGCGACAGGAATCGATACAGGCTGCATGGGGTGGCACGCGATTTGGTTGCGTAGAATAGGCGCCGCGACGACGCCTGACGCCGCCACTTGTACACCATGTTCATACTTGTAAATACGTGATTATTTATCTAATTTGTATCGGGTAACGCGAACGCGGTTCACGCGTCTGCCTTCGTTCGCGGTTGCGGTTCCTTTCGTAGCTGTAGTATTTAAACTATGATTACCGATCTGGAGCCTGAAAAGCGAAATAGTGTTACTGGTGACGCAGTTCTAACAAAATTAAAATTCATACAACAATTATCTTAACTACGAAGCTTCGTAAATTTGTATGCAGGTATTTTCACGTTTCTGTTTTCCCCTTGTTTGGAAACGGCGACTGCGAGCAGAGACACGTGCCGAACCGCTTTACTACTAGCCAATAAGCATAGAGCTCGCGTAGCAAGAAAACGAAATAAACCAAAATAAGTTACAAAGCGAAGGGAACCAGAAGTAAAAACTGAAAGCGATCAAAGGAGAACGGTCAGCTAACTGAATGCACCGCCATCGTTCGAATAGCAGACCCGCGGGATGTCCAAAGAAAAAAGAACAAAAAAGAAAAAAAGAAACGAAAGCCACAGTCGACAAACCGTTGGAACCATTATACGTTGATGGAAGACAATCGTTAATGTATTTATGTCCTGCACGCGTGGAACCAAATTTTTTCACAAGTTTTATTCATTCTATGCTTTGAAGCGAACCGCCCCACAGTGGTTCGAAGCTGAAAAATACTGGGCATACCTTCAAATTTCACGTATTTCATCATTTTTTGATTGTAATTCAAGGTTATCGGTAATATTACTACACGGTACTCATTTAATCTTGAAAGAAAAAAATTTATTAAAAAAAAAGGAAATAAACAAAGAAAAATGCAAGGCTTTATTATGCCTCTCTGTCAGTTTACATACCTTCCGAATCTTCAAATACTTACTGGAAACATAAAAATATAAAACATCGTAGAACACTTTTGAGTCATTTTACCTATCTTGCACCTATTTTTGTTGCAAGAGAAACGTCGATTTCTCAAAGGGACGGATGCGGACGGATGCAAATAATTAAATTTTGCAAACCTGAATCTATCAAGAATGATGAGATACGCGTGAATTCACAAACAAATACAAACAATTTTTGTTATTTACAAAAATGTAAAATCAATATAAAAAATGATAATTTTTGGTAGCAAAATAGTGATCATGTAAATGTTTGTAATTTTCACTACAAGAAGAAAGGTAACTAAAACCGTTCCAACAAAAATTGAACCGCCAACTACTTTCTGGAAACATAAAAATACAAAATATTGTTGAACACTTTCGTGAGATTAATGTTTGGCTGATTATGAGAAAAATGTGGAATAAATTCATAAAATTTTACTACACATATGTAGTATGATAGTAGAAGAATTAAAAAGTTACCATAAGAATGCAGAAGCAACAAATTTTTTTTTGTGGCTTGCCTAGTATTTTTCAGTTTCGAACCACTGTGCGCCCGTCAGATTTGCAGCGTTCGTCGAGCTGCAATCGACGCCACTATGCTAGGAAATACGTGCAAACGAGCCGAATTAGAAGAAAGATCGACGAAACTGTACGTCAGCCAATTATTCGGGCAAAGAATTTTTTAAACGGTCATTATTTCCGACGTTCTATCGTGATCTGCAAAGAATTCCCCTGCACAAAGGGCGCCGCACAGTGGTGCCATTTCAGAAAAAGCTGGCCAAAATTCGTGATTTCACACGATTTCCATAAAAATTGATATTCTTGTGTTTTTGGGGTTGCTAGTCGTCTATAACGTTGGACCCATCATTATTATTATTAATTATTATTAATTATTATTTATTTATTATTATTGTATTAATGTTTTCGGTAGATTTTTTTATATCACATTCATTTTTCCATATTCAAACCTTTGCACGAGATATTGCCACTATGCTCTAGAGGGACAGACTGTAAATACCCCTACTTGATACTTTAGAATTTAAATATCTTGAAAAGGGGCAAAGTTTCTCAACGGGATATCATAGTTGACATGTTACTTTATATCAAGAAATTTGTCCCATCGTGCATTTCCGTGAAACACATGTTTATTTTCCTTCCGGTTCATTAAGATACGGCTAAAATTTATGATATATTGAGAACGGAATTACAAGGATAAACTCAAAGATATTTTACTTTATTTCTGTGGAGAATTTATGTTTATAACACCTACTTTAATGGTAAAATGTTTCACATATAAATTTTCTTAAGATAAACTTTTCCTGACACATTAAACAAGCTCCGACTTTCAAGACACGAAGGAGCAAAAAGTTTCGTCGAGTTTGACAGCCTATATCTCAGTAACCAATCAATATATTTGAAAAATTCAAGCGGCACTTGATGCATTGATATATATACAACAAATCTGCTATACTTAAAAAAAGCTGGCATATACTTCAAAAATTGAATTTTGGCCAGCTTTTCGAGAAATGGCACCACTTTGCGCCGCTCTTTGCTCGTAATGCTTCCTCTATGAGCGATCAAGGTCGACAGCACAATGAAAGAAGAGAAAGAACAGAGAAGGCTTTCTCCTCGAAATGCCACCAGATTTCGTCCTTACGAAAAGACTTGTCTACGAGAACAAAAGTATGCGTTTCTTATTTCGTATTAACTGTTAAGATTAATTCGCCGTGTCCCCTCGATGTTCAATCGGTGATCCTACACGTTTTTTATCGTGCAACGAATCATCATATTGCCCCCCCCCCATTCTTCCACTTCCATTTCGATGTTATCATTCGCGTTTCTTGCGTTGCGTGGACCAATACGTGTTACGACCGCTGGAATTGGCCGTGCCAAGGAAGGAAAAAGGGACAAGAATTTTTCGCCGTTCCTTTTCCCGCACGGGTTCCTCGTTCTTTGCTGCTCTGTTGGCTCGCGTGATTCCGGTCCGGCGCGATATATTTCCAGAGAATCGAAGACTGATGCTTTTGGTTCCGTGTTACATCGTTGCTCCTACGGCACACGTGTTTCGTGATATCATTTCACTGCCGTTTCAGTTTCGACTTTTTTCTTCATCGTACGACGACTCGCTTTCGAGGGATTCGATCGTGAACGCTCAAAAAGAACAAAGAAAAGAAGACTACGAAGATTTCAATTACCGAAAGCCAATTACTCAAGTCAATAGCAGGTGTACCAATGTTTCCAGAAGAAGGCTGCCAAACAAGGGCTGATCTTCCCGGTTATTTCGGTTTCTAATAAACATTGCTCGAAAGCTTATTCGGTGGAAATAAGAAAACAGAAAGAACTCTCTCTCTGCAAAAACGTAACAGAGATCCAGGATAGAGGTCATACGGAAAAGTTTGACTATACGCCAGAGGAAACTTCTACGATTTATAGCACGACGATCGCTCGAGCCCGAGCGTTTTCTCGTTTCGTTCAATCCCGCCTGAAAGAATCGGCAGCCTCCGATCAACGATAAAATAGTCGCGTGCCCGCGAACGATAAGTCGAAGGAATCAGGATCGATCCGCCGCGAGGTTCTCTTCTGTTTTTTCTCGAGTGTGACTTTCATTGGCGATAAGCTATCGCTGGCGAACGTTCTCAGGCCGACAGAAGAGAAACGGGGGCCTGCACGAGACACCCTGCCCCACGACTTCTTTGCCACGCAAGGTTTCGCGCGCACACCCTCGACCAAACGAGTAATCGTCGATCCTGTCGTAACAATTCATCACTCTGCGTGAAACGTTGAGAGAAACTGTTCTGGATAAAAACAATTGGCGTCTGATAAGTGTCCAGGAATCGGTGCAAGATTACATTTCTTTGCTTCGATTAAATATAATTGCTTCTTCTAATCGAAGCGTTTTGAAAGCTTCCTGGAAATTCCTGAACTCTGGACACTTTGCCACAGGCTTTGGGGAACCTGCAATCAACAGTGAGATGAAAGAACGATATAAGAAGCCCGTTAAGTGGATTAAGTGGATTAAGTGGATGCGGAATAAAATTCGAATTTTCCAACAACGAACCACTATTTCTCTCGGATAAAAATCGCGTATCGACGAGGGTGAACGAGGTTGTGGGCGAGAAATATATGTTTTCACGCTTTTTTCCGGGCGCGCGCTGTTCACGTGCGGCGAGGACAGTAAAGGTTTATTGCCTTGGCCAGCTCGAACCGATACGCAAACGAACCAGCACCGCGGTGGAATTTATCGGCCAACCCTTATTGACGGGGCGCATGGAAACGCAGGCCGTGTGTTTAGAAACACCCGCATCGAGAGGGCCATCGGCCATGGAATCGCGTGGACTGCAAACGAGCCGGTCCTCGTAACTCGTTTGCACAACGCTGCTTGCGTTAACCACTCGTCCACTGATTTTAATTCGAGGACATTTTTCACAGAGAGCCAATTTCATTTTACTCGATATTTGTCAATCTTTTGACGGCTGTTGGAGGAAATTTTATGAACGATTTCTTTTTTGCGGTACTCGCGTAAGCTGGCAATCTTGAGCGGGGACTTTTAACTGAATCGAATAAAATTTGTAGCAAGTTGAAGTCGACGGCTCTCGATAACACTGTTCAACACGGGTCTGATTTTGTAACCTTCAATATGCGTTTCTTATAGACTTTAATGTGCTGAATACGAATCTGCAATCCGTTTTTCTCCAGAACGTGCCATTTTTGAAAAAATCAATTCTGAAAAAAATCGCAAATTTTCAACTTTGGAAGTGTTTTGTACTTTTGCGGTAATAGTTATTCAGTTGCGCTTGGTGCCAAATGATTCTTTGAAGTTTCACGAATGAAATGGTATATGTTGTTATTAGACTATAAACATTTAAATGTGTTTAAATAATGATCAAAGTGAAAGGGACACCGAAAATACACCCATTTTGGCTGATATCTTTCAGTTTATTTCAAAAACTAAGGGTCCAGGTGGAAATCTAACTATGCCACGCGATAGAGCAGACCTTTCTGCAACGGAAAGCATCAACGGAAGTTACAAAATCATTTTTGTATTCAATATACAAGCGAAATAGTTTGGTAAAACACGCGGCGGCGACAGTGACACTCAGCAGAAGTACTGCGCTTTCAGTGATTCCGCTACGCTGAGCGATAAGCCGCCGTCATAGAGCACCACTGTCGCCGCCGCGTGTTTTACCAAACTACAGTAATGTCTCCATTAGTGTCCCTCGCTCGGGACCGAATGGGGACACTAATGGGGCACAGACACGATTCTCGAGCGAGTTCGGGTCGCCTTTGATGTTGTAGCAGCCGAGGCTCGAGACAGCGTTCCAGGAAAGAGGCAAGTTTAAATACCCGTTTACGTGAGACAATACTAACACGACCAAAATTTAAGAATAAAACTTCTGCATTTTTGGTCCGTTTTAAATGAAATTTTACCAACATGTTCGTTACAATCTCCCGATTAAAATGACACCAAACACGATATGGTTTGAACAATTTTTACTTATCATGGTGGTAATAATGGTCTTCGAAATAATCAGTCCCATGGCACCAATCTATGTCGTGTTTGGTGTCATTTTAATCGGGAGATTGTAACGAACATGTTGGTAAAATTTCATTCAAAACGGACCAAAAATGCAGAAGTTTTATTCTTAAATTTTAATCGCGTTAGTATTGTCTCACGTACACGGGTATTTAAACTTGCCTCTTTCCTATGACGCTGCCTCGAGCCTCGGCTGCCACAACATCAAAGGCGACCCGAACTCACTCAGGGGGCCACCACCCCAAGTGGTGGGGATAGGAAAAGGACACTAATGGAGACACAATTTTGGACACTAATGGAGACATTACTGTATTTCGCTTGTATATTGAATACAAAAATGATTTTGTAACTTCCGTTGATGCTTTCCGTTGCAGAAAGGTCTGCTCTATCGCGTGGCATAGTTAGATTTCCTCCTGGACCCTTAGTTTTTGAAATAAACTGAAAGATATCAGCCAAAATGGGTGTATTTTCGGTGTCCCTTTCACTTTGATCATTATTTAAACACATTTAAATGTTTATAGTCTAATAACAACATATACCATTTCATTCGTGAAACTTCAAAGAATCATTTGGCACCAAGCGCAACTGAATAACTATTACCGCAAAAGTACAAAACACTTCCAAAGTTGAAAATTTGCGATTTTTTTCAGAATTGATTTTTTCAAAAATGGCACGTTCTGGAGAAAAACGGATTGCAGATTCGTATTCAGTACATTAAAGTCTATAAGAAACGCGTATTGAAGGTTACAAAATCAAAAAAAAGTTAGGATTTGTCGAACAGTGTAATGGGTGTACGTGTAAATAGACGAACGACTCGATTGTAAATAAACGTAAGACATACACGTGCGAGTTTTAACTAATTCTAGATCACGATCTAAGTTAAACGAATAATTGTAGACGATTAGACGTTACTAATTACGATGTATAAATCATATCCCCAA
The DNA here is from genome assembly GCA_951802735.1 of Nomada hirtipes. Taxonomy (NCBI): domain Eukaryota; kingdom Metazoa; phylum Arthropoda; class Insecta; order Hymenoptera; family Apidae; genus Nomada; species Nomada hirtipes. The sequence continues at coordinate 13,445,447 of OX637926.1, forward strand.
GCGTGCAGATTGACGTACGGAAAGTCGGCGTTGACTATGAATGTTAGCCTCTACTTCTGACGGTACTTAATTTCTTTCAATCTTCGTTTTCGCTAGGCATAAAAGATAATCGATTATAATTGTAAATTATTCATATAAATTCTTATATTCGTCGCTGGACAGATATTCTTATCAGTTTTTTTACCCAAACCAACTAAGGCTGTTTTAATCTTTCTTGTTATATTTCATTCAGTTCTTTAAAATATTTTTTTCTCACGTTTCTGTACTTGTATTTAACACATGTAACATTAAGTACCGTCGAGGAATGTTTAATAAACAAAATGCAGCAAAGGAAAACTAAAGTATTGCCTGACTTCGTCGATTTGCAACAAAGAAAAGAATAACGAGGCTGACTATGAACGACTTCCGATAAGCGCCCATCGAAACGATAAGAATTTCGCGCGGTTCTTTGTATGTACATAAGTAGACGTAAGTGTTGCCGAAGCGATAATCGTGAAGAACCGAGATAATCGCACAAAACGATTATGTTTAAAAATTATTTGAAAATTAAAAAGAAACGCGAACGATCGAGATGCATAAGGAAATGTTAACAGGACAACGCTAGCTGGATGTTTAAGGATCTTGATGAATTAGCATGTACAGCGTTTATCTCAGGCCTGTTCAGAAGTGGAAATCCTGAATCGGTTATTCTTCGCCGTGATCTCTGAAAAATAGAATACTAACAACGTAAGAATAATCATATCGTGTAGTGTCGATACTTTAGAGAGGATAAATTTACAGTACAAAATAAGAAAAAGAAATTACGCGCTGCGATGTAGTCGAAAACGTACTCCAGACGCCATCTATGGCTTCGCGTAGTAATCAATTTTCTCATTAAAGTAGAGTCGACAACGTTTTCTCATTTTGTGCTCTAACTTTGACCGTCGAAGAATTGACTTGTAATTAATCACTATCGAGCTCATGTTACGCTATTATAATGGAGGCAGAGTGGAGGAACGATTTGGGGATATATATTGGGTATATATATATTCGATGAGCAGGCCTGAATTATCTTAATAGTGCAGAACTTTAATGTCCGAATCTTTCCCGAAAACTGCCGAAAACGCTTATAATTTAAAACGCTTCGGCGCCCTGCAATAATCATCGTTCAGAATGGTGAAGAATAACGAATAAACATTAAGTATCCCTTTCCCTACCGCTGTCTTCGCGAACGATTACGCGATATTTTATAACAGTCGGTGAATCGTGGACAAAGCTTTCTGTTTTCAACTATTTAACATTTTTTGCATCTATTCTAGTTTTATATCCTTTCTTTCTTATCTTGTCAATTTTTTGTTTAATTCCAATCCAAGCACTTTCTACTTTACCCAATCGTAATATGAAATGTGATATTACCGACTGCCAAATCGCGAAGATTTAATTTTGACATTCCCGCGCAGCAACCCATTGTCACCATGATGAGTACAATATTGCAAAATTATTTCTGTCCACATGCAGTGCTCCTTGTTTCGCAGTTGCTCAACTGTTTGTACTCGAATTATTCGAACGTTTAGTACGGTAATTAGGGACTAATTTTTTTGATAGATTTCTCACGGCACGAAATTTGCAAAACGGAATATACACTGAATACCTCGAGACGCTAAAACTCTCTCGATTTCTGACACTGTTATTGCAACAAAATATTCGTAAACATAAACAAATAATCGCAGAAAGAATGTACTATGATGTGAGAGGGAATTATCCGATTTACGGTGAGCGTAAAATCAAGAATAGGTCCGACAATAACACAGGTGCGCAATGCGCTCGTGCACCATACATGTTCACGAAAGCGAATATTATTTAACAATGGTTATAGATGTGTCTATCAGGCTGATATATTTGCAAACAAACAAACAAACGAATAGTTGAATCGTTCGAGTAAAGTTTTCCTTTCGGCACTTCTACGATCTTAATGAGTGTAAGACCGTTCTAATATTTTAATCGATTGAACTTCAGACCGCAAAGTTATATTATAAAACTATTGACAATTAACGCCAATAAGTGCTACGCAGCCCAATGGACACTTTTATGGAATGGTCGATAAGAATAATAGTGGATTGGTCACCGCCAGACGTAAAAATTTGAACAGAATCTCCGAAAACATGCTCACATGACATGCATATAGTTACTAATTATACCATTATTGATTACCGATTCGAATATCGAGTATGCGACATTTTTAATAAATTATTTTGAAGATTGCTCGACTCGTTTGGCTTTATTACCCTTACCTCCATCTATACTACTATCACCGACGAGATATAAGAATAAACAAATCATTCAATTTATTTTTTCATCCCAAATTCCTGGGATATGGGGTCCCATTACCATTTCCGTGTCACTCGCAACGTGACCAACAGATTATAGAAAACGATGCGAAAATTAAATAATTTTAAAGAATTCTTGTGTTCTTGAAATTTAGAAAATCGCAGCCTATTTGCTCGACGCTTTTATCCCATATGTAACAATTGTATCACAAAAGAATAAGTGATAGAATTGGTAAATGTAGGATAAATATCATCGATTGCCCAGGTCTCACCACGGGGAGGTTGCTGCGAATGGAGACCCGCGGTTAGGTTGGTTATCTCGCCTCTCTGCCTTGCCGGCCCGCGGTTAGGTTGGTTATTTCGCCTCTCTGCCTTGCCGGCCCGCGGTTAGGTTGGTTATTTCGCCTTTCTGCCTTGCCGGCCCGCGGTTAGGTTGGTTATTTCGCCTCTCTGCCTTGCCGGCCCGCGGTTAGGTTAGGTTTATAAATAATAGTTCTTCAACTGATCACTGTTCAAGAGCAGAGGACGCTCAAATCAGTGTTGGATTTCTGAGTCGGTATGGCCGTCACGTTGGGCCACGAAAGTCCATAAGATGTCCTGTCTATTCTTATATCTCGTCAGTGGCTTCAGTCACCGACGAGATATAGGAATAGACAAGACGTGCAATGTATTTTTTCTGCCACGATTTCTGGGACGCCGCGTCCCATTACCATTTCCGTGTCACTTGCAACGTTACCCACAGATTATTGAAAACGATGCGAAAATTAAATAATTTTAAAGAATTCTTTTGTTCTTTGCCGCAATGAAAGGCAACGAAAGATATGAAACATTTAATGTTAATTAAAAATCTTTTAATTAAAGAAACACATGATAACAAGTTTTCTTGTTTCAATTGTACTATCAATAAATGAAATAATTTTTAAAGTTATACTTTACATTGTTTTCTGATAAATTACCAACAAAAATTGAGCTAGGAGATGTATATTTTTTTAACACCCAAACAACAAAGTTGCCACAATGAAAAAGATAATGACGATAATTGTATACTACAATTGTTAATTGTATAGTTACTAGACAAATTCTTTCATTATCTTTTTCATTGGAGCAATTTTATCGTTAATGAAACACGCAATTTCTAATTAATATTCAACTAATAACAATGACGAAGTATCTCATTTACTAATATAAGGCAATTCCAGCGATAAACGTGTCTGCAAACGATTAGTGTTCGCATTCGGTCCCGAGCGAAGTGCACTAATCGAGATATTTCTGAAAATATATAATACCAAATTAATAATTGGAGTATACTTTATACTCCGATCCGGAGTAGGTCCAATGATTGGTGGCGATGTCTCGGCGAGCATTAATTCTATTAGACTAATTAGTGTCTATTAATCTATTAATCAATTGTACATTGTATCCTAAGTAAAATACGCAGTCAATTCGCTCGAATTATTTTCCACATAATTACCAAACGTCTCTTAAACGTTTAATAATTATACGATAAATAATTGATTGCCCGGGTCTCACCACGTGGAGGTTACTGCGCATGGAGACCCACCCTAGCCACGGCCCTTCCACCCTCCAATTACGCGAAAACTAATTCTAATATAACATGTGAGAAAGAAAAATCTCCTATTATTGTCAATTTGTAGAACGTTCATTAATTGATCGTAGTACAAGTAAGACAACAAGAGGAGTACTTGGAAAATTCACGACCGAAAGCTAAATTGAATATCAGAAGGAAACCTGAAAGAAAATCTGCCAGAGAATTCACGTTCCTGAAATAAAACTTTCTTAAAAATATATCATATGATATTAAAAACTAGACAACGAAATGTTATTGCAGTGGTGAACACTGCGGGCTTAAAAGCTAAGACATAACTTAAAAATAAACCCTACTTTCTTAAATTTTAGATTATATTCGAATACGCCCTGCCTGACTAAAGAGCTAACTCAAGACTAGAATCACCCTACCTAGTATAACACCTAAGAGTTCAATTAAAAGAATAATTTCAATAATATCCTACCTACATAGGAATGTAAAAGATACTTTACCAAACTCATACAGGTATAAGTACGTATATGTTTAATTCCTCTTCAATTCGTCCATATTAATCATGTGGTCCATGGTGTCCTAGAACAGACTGAAACACACACCAAATATTGCAGCACCTGCCAACAATTTTTGGTTTCCTAAACCCTGCCTAGTTAAAAGTCTAATATTTTCAATTCGTGTAAAACCTGCCTGTATAAAGTTCTAAGATCGTGTGTTCGAACAAATCCTGCCTACATAAAGAGCTAAACGTATTGATCGATCTTAATTGGGCCTACCTAATTAATTATCTAATAAATGTAGTGAGTTAAAAGGGCTGGGGTAGGGGCAGGGCGGGGATGTGGGCATATTATACGTATGTATTATCATGAATCTTCTTCTTTAGCTGATTATTTTCAATGCTTCTGAAACAAACACAGACACGAAATAATTAATAAAGTATTATAAAAATGAATTCTTAAACTCAGAAATTGAATCGACGAGGCTGGCTCTTTAATTTTATAGTTTCCAATCGTGCCTTTGACAGTATTTCCGGATCCGTATTGTATATATTCCACTTTTGAGCCTCTGATGTACTTCCATTTGTTTAATGTATCATATTTGGGTTCATCTGTGAATCTGTAACAATCTCAAGCATTGGATTAGTGACGTCCCCAAGCCTCCCCATTTTATACTGAAATACAGCTGCTTTTAATTCGTAATAACTGAATTTTAGCGAAGTTAATAAATCAGAATTGATATGAAAAATGCAGCTATTTTTTGATAACAATAGGTAATTGGATTTCGGCCAAAGTGATATATTCTTTTCTACGTTCTAAATCAAACTGAATGGTGGTATCACGATCATTAATAACTCCAAAATGAAGTAATCACATTTCACTACAATTGATTCTATTTTGCTTCTACAAAGAAGCGACAAACGATTATTCGGAAGCAAAATATCAAACTTCCACTATCACCATGCCGAGCCACAACTACGGCCAAGAACATTTTTCGTGCAAGGATTTTTCTTTACACATTTACGGATATCGCGAGTGAATTTCAATTTCTGCAAAGCAAGCTCGAAGAGTTATAAAAATTATCTCTACTAAACAAAGGTAAAAATACAATTGCAACGATTAGGGGAAAATATTTAAGAGTTAAACTCCAATAATGAACAGTTACTAGTATTGTCTCTAATTGAAATCTACTATCTAGAATTATTATAAATTTATCATAGATTCTACAAATTATTTCTTTTTATTTTCTTTTTATTTTCTTTTCCTTCACTTCGTCCACACGGTAATATACTATTATGTATGCAAATTTTTAGCAGTATTTCCGTCAACAGACATTCCAGGTAGTATAATTATTAAGAAAACTAAATAAAATGAAAGGCTGAAAAGAAAAAATACACCATGTAGAACAACAATTGCCAAAGAACTGGCTCTAATAAAAAAAAATTTTAAAAAATGCTTGAAGTAACAGGTGGCCAGAAGGGCCGCCAACAAATTATTATTATTTAAAGAATATTTATGTAACGCAACGCTAGTATACTACTTTTAAACGTTAAAAAATTCAATGGCAACACAAATTTGTAAGAATCAGACGCGAGTGGTGCTTCAATATGTCAAATAGCAACTCTAATTCAAGTTAATCATTAATAGTATTAAAAATCAGCAAAATCGCGATTGGACGCAACACTAATGAAAGAATGACTCGATGCTCTATGCACCAATTTTCCTCTTTAAACGCAACACTAAACGCGGAAGATTCAGCTATGGTCTTTGGCTGATGATGATGTGCCACCCTCCAGGGTGGCTCATGAACAGACTTCCAATTGGAAGCAGTTGGGGACTGGTATTCGCAACTCTAATTAAAAACACGATCTTTAATCAACGCAACACTAATGGGAACTCGCGATGCAATCATTTCGCAACACTATTTATTAAGACTGATAGAAAGCAAACAGTAAACTATTTGTAATATCAAAAAGCAATGTAATTGAAGGTCCTCTGTAAAGTTAGCTGAAGGCTCAAGACGCGAAAATAATTTCCGCAACACTAGAAACTTTCTCATATGGAAAATATATTATAAAATACTACAATTTAACTAACAATAAGCACAGCAAAATTGCAAGAACCATCGCGATATCATTGCGCAACGCTAAATCAATCACGATTTTCATTTGGTCGCAACTCTAATTAAAAACCGCGGGCCACTTCGCAGCTCCAAGAATACGCGAAACACGTTTTCTTTTTCGCGACACTACTTGAAAAACTGCGTGGCATTTAACGCAACTCTAACTCGACCCGTTCTCAAGTTTTTCGCAACTCTAAAGCAACGCGATATTTTCGGGAGGGCTGTATCGTTGGGCCGGAATGTGCGTCGGCCAAGTACAAATAAAAATTCTACAAATGAAAATGCAAGCGCAGTGACAAAGTAGTAACAAAGAATGATTCCCCATTCTTAAAAAGAATGGGGAGCCATTAGTAGTTGCCCTCTTGAGTGACAGTTTGTCGGGCCTCTTCGGCATATAGCCTCTTCTTTTCGTTGGACCCAAGGGCCAGCTGAAACTTAAACTAGGCTCGAGGCTCTAATCGAAAACCAAAGAAAAACTTATAAATGTGAAATAAAGAGTTAAAATCGCGGAGCTGAATGGAACACACGTGGCCGAATCACGACCTAATAAAATCGTAAAAATTGTGATTACAGAAAATCGCAAAGGTTACGATTAAAATTGTAATCGTTCATCGTTCACACGTGCAGCCTCGAGCATAATGTAACACGTTTCGTTTCGGAGCCTGAATCGCGACCACGACCGCGAAGGATTCGAAAAATCGATAGGCAAAGCCAGAGGCGAACGCATTTTCGTTCGCGCCGCAGCTTCACCGTCGGCTTTTCAAATTAGATTTCCTGAAACAGGTTGAACACGCGAACGAGTGCCTACCCGATCAGAGACTGTGTCAACCTGCCCGGCCCTACCTACTTATGTCTATCAATCACACCAGAAAGTATGCTACCTATCCTACCTGGACCTATATTTAAAAAATGGCAAACAGACACACCAACACACGACACTCCACGGTTCTCAGTCAAACATTTGGGCGCAAAAGCCTACACTAGGGAGGCGTCCCGGGACGCCCCCGACACCCAAGTGTTGTCACACAACTTGCACACTCTAATGTACGTACCATTTTTCTGAAATCGACTGACAGTGGCTGGGATCTTTGCGTTCACGTGGAAAATACCACGTCGCGGTTGAGATATTTAATAGATATTTAATAGAATAATTAAATAGCACCGATACAAAAGGTACTTGATAGCAATTGATAAGTATATTCGATACTCTTTGGAATTTGGTCTCCGTCATCTTAAATGACAAAAACTTCGTGCCTCGGTATATTAGGGATTATTAATGCAGTTAATAGTAAAAATGATGTCTCTGTTTTCAATTAATGGACATCTTATCTTGGTTAGAGTAACTACGTTTTAGTACGGAACGACGCAAATCCACAGCCTAACCACACACACAATGTGGATATTACGTCGTGCACGATACACCAAACGCACTGTCAGTCGCCCACAATAAATCATTATAAACTAAATAAATATCATCGTGCTCTACCACCGTTTTCCCACCCAAGTAGCACCGGGGCACGTGAGTGGGATCCGGGCAGTGAACACGGAAAGGGTTAAACCTGGAAATCCTCGTCTATAAAGATGATAAAGACATACTGATTTTCTAACGGGCTAAATATATATTTTTATTAATATATGATTTTATTTTATTGAAGAGAAAATGCAATGACTCTACTTTATTAGAAGAATTGTGCAATGACTCTACTTTATTAGAAAAATTGTACAATGACTCTACTTTAATATACTTTGAATTAACTCTGAAACATCCTCGGGTGTTCCCGTCATCAAAGCATTGCTTCTAAAACACAAGGTTGCTTTTAAAGTAGATTGCTTTGATTTCGAGATCTACCCGTCCGCGTATTGTCTTCTTGTACATTCAGGTTTAATTAAATTCTTGTACGGAAAAAGTGAACGTATTGATATCTCTAAACGCTGAAGCCTAATATGGATATCGAATAATAAAATTATTCGATAGTTCCAACAAATTGACAAGGTAAATAAATTCCTTTACTTTATATATAATCAAAGTAGAAAAAAGAGGAACGACTATACTCTTACTAACAATTTATTATAACTGTGCAGTAATTGCAATTGACAAATAAACGAAGTCGAAGGGTGTTCGACTTCTCCACTACAAACTAATGCACGTGTAATACTGGACGTTACTTTATATTCATTTAATAATTAATAACTATTTAAATATCGTTTCATACGTGTTCAATTAAATACTCTATTGTAAAAAGATACATAGTGATATATCTTATACTAAATATGATCTGTTTTAAAATTATCAAGCTATTTAAAAACGCGTTGTACAACAAGACCTATCCTCATATAATATAAAACAGTGAAAAAGTTACTACTCATGAGTATATTTCCATATACCCATGGTCACAGTGCTTGCCAGAAAAATCTACGTAATTACAACCAGTCACTCGTGTCGGTTCGGACCTTTCGTCCTGCGACATGATTGAGTGACCAGAGGAACTTTAAAGCATGCCACTCACCGGCTGCAGACTCACCAGGTGTGCGGTCAAGCTCGTCGCCATCGAAGCCATGGAAGCTGCTGAAACATTCAAAAAGAGCAAACAACATTAAAATCTATGTATTTTCAGTACTTTTCGAATGTGTTAATTATCAATGATTATTGCAATACAAGATTAAAGAACGAAGAAGATACTTACTCGTCAAATTGATGGCTGAAAGCCCGAACTCGCCGAACAGGACACTGACTCTAATGGAACACTTATGATTGACGAACAAAGTGACTCTATTTTTCGCGAGAGTATTATTTCGGAGCAAACACTGACTCTAATTTCGCGTCTCTTTACTGTTATTTATGTTGAATTATTATTAAGAGCGGTTGCGCTCAAAAAATAATAAAAAGAACTTTGACGGAACAAGCACTGACTCTACCAACCGCATTGCGCGCGGCCAACAATATCGTTATGGTGATACAATTGAGCCCATGGCAGCTTCTGAAACATTCAAAAGAACAGACAACATTGAAATCTTTACATTTTCAGTACTTTTCGAACATGATAATAATCAAAGATCATTGCAATATACGATGAAAGAAATACAGAAGTACTTACTCTTCAAGTTGATGGATGAAAGCCCGAACTCGCCGAACAGCATAGGTGTTGACTCTAATACCGGAATACTTATTGCGATAAAAAAAAATAAGATAAAGGACTACTATCGCGCGCGTTTTATAATTGTGATCGAGGAACAAAGTGACTCTATTTTTCGCGAGAGCAATATTTCGAAGCAAACACTGACTCTACTTTCGCGTATCTTTACTACTATTTATATTTAATTATAATTATTAAGAGCGGTTGCGCTCAAAAAATAATAAGAAGAACTTTAACGGAACAAGCACTGACTCTACCAACCGCATTGCGCGCGGTCATCAAAATTTGCTGAAAGAAAATCTGTGCAAGTTAGTAAATAAGGGGAGGAGGTAAAAATTAAAGCAATACACATGTGATTTTATTTGTCTCTTTCTTATTTCTGTATGTCTGTTGAGGAATTACTGCTTTTGTTTTTTAATAAAGAACTACTGTATTATTAATTGTCTATTCAAGATATATTATTATAGATTAATATAAATGATTTATCAAAAGCGTACTGTGACTGTTCTATGTCAGAGTTTTAAAAGTGATCATGATCCTAGTAAGTAAGCAATATCGCGCATTTATAAATTCTCGTAGCTGCTTGTAGAAATCAAGACTCGAAACTATTTATCATGCTTCAAGGGCATGGCAACAAGTACGTAAGTACGCGGGCAATCCTGCATCGAAAATACAATTTGACCGTACTTGTGCCAAGTCACAGAGATAATAAAAGTGTCAACAACAACACTAGTGAAGCTATAATAGAAAACGCGACCGATATGCAGCGAAACATGAACGTCGTTCAATTTTTCGTTTAGAATTAATGAAATTTACTGACTCTACTTTCAATCGCGAATGATATATTGTAAATTCTATTTGAAATGTTTTCATTATTTAATGAACATGGATATACGAATAGAGAGAGGTAAGTATTGAAATCTATTTACAATAATGAAAGTGTTCAATAACTTTCAATCGAAATCCAATCGTCAGATACCAAGATATATACATAAACCGTTGGGATAATAAGTTAAATGTTACCAATCCTTCGTCATAGGTCATCGGACATATTGTTATGCATCGCAGTAATTGTATCTCAATACTCCATTCTTGCAGCTTCGATATATTATTCTTTACCAACCAATCATCCATTGTACCTGCAACAAAAAGAAGAGCAACGTGATAAACCTATGCTCAAATCAGAATGGAATGCAAAGTTGCGAAAGGACATATGTAACTGGGTATGTAAGTGAAATTGCAAAGAAAATAAACGCAACCTTAACACCGCATTGAATCCGAGTAATCGTTAATAAAATATAATAATGATTCGAAAAACCGTTCAAACTAATGAATTAGTTAATCCGATATTTTAATAAACGACTGGTTACCGCGTATCAAAGAATCGATGGTACCGGATGACCGGTCAAGCGTCCAGCAAAAGAGACTCGATAAAGACTTTAATGTACATCCGCGATAGTCAAACGATTCGTAAATAAACGCGTATTAATTAATAGAAGCTAATAGACAAGCGTATGCGGTGGTAAAGTAAACCCCGAGATGTATTGTATTGTAAGGTGATGTATGTCGTTAACCTTCGACAGCATAGACGACCTGTACGGTACGACGCTTGAACTGATAGTGACACCGCGTGCGCCGCGCACCGTCACCCCCACTCCGCGGTCGCGCTCGATGGTATTCGCAATTTCCGAACTCTTCGAAGGTCTCCGACCGCGGTCGTGCGTACTACTGTACTAAGGTCATACGTACTGAACCTTTGCGGCTTCTGACCAACTTTTGGCCGGACCTACGACTCTAGGGTCGTACCTATTGGACTTCTACTATTTCTGACCATCTTTCAGCCGGACCTACGACTCTAGTGTCGTTCCTACTGGACTTTCGCGGCTTCTGAACAACTTTTAGCTGAACCTACGATCCTAGGGTTATACCTACTGGACTTTTACGTTTTCTGACCAACTTTTAGCCGGACCTACGGCTCTAGGATCGTATCTATTGTACTTCTTCGGGTTCTAACCGACTTATAGCTGAACCTACGATCCCAGAGTTGTACCTACTGGACTTTTACGTTTTCTGACCAACTTTTAGCCGGACCTACGACTCTAGGGTCGTTTCTACTGGACTTTCGCGGCTTCTGAACAACTTTTAGCTGAACCTACGATCCTAGGGTTATACCTACTGGACTTTTACGTTTTCTGACCAACTTTTAGCCGGACCTACGGCTCTAGGATCGTATCTATTGTACTTCTTCGGGTTCTGACCGACCTATAGTTGAACCTACGATCCTAGGGTAATACCTACTGAACTTCTACGTTTTCTGACCAACTTTTAGCCGGACCTACGGCTCTAGGATCGTGTCTATTGTACTTCTTCGGGTTCTGAACGACTTGTAGCTGAACCTACGATCCCAGAGTTGTACCTACTGGACTTTTACGTTTTCTGACCAACTTTTAGCCGGACCTACGACTCTAGGGTCGTGCCTATTGAACTTCTGCGGGTTCTGATTGAGTTTTAGCTGGACCTACGATCCTCGTTAAAGAATTCTTTCGTTCTTTGCCGCGCAATGAAAGCGGGACAGCACAGGCGGGACGCTTGACGTGACACTGTCAATTTCATCGCCCCGATGCGTCGCGATGTGGTTTCGACTCAACTCGAGCCGAGCCGAAGTGCATCGCGCGACCAGGCACCGTAGCTCAATTTTTCTACCGAAACGTTGCTCGAGAAATAGCTGTCCTAATCCCCCCAAAGCATTTACATACAGTGGTGGACATAAGTATTGGCACAGTACGATGTTCCGCATACAAACATTTATACCTATTAAAAAAATTCTTTATACCACTCTGTTTTCGTATGGATCTTTATTTACAATGTCTTACTTGCCTATATACAAAAACAGAACGATATTAATAAAGTAGGGAACATGTAACTAATAAAAATGTCTTTTCAAACCATTTTATGCACGGACAAAAGTATTGGCACACACTTAAAAATCTTTATTCACACACATTATTTTGCTAATATACCGTTCTTCACTTGTTTAAATACATAAATGACGTCTCGATAGTCATTTTATTCATTGTTGTGTCAGTCCAATCTCGATGAACGGGCTGTACAGCGTGCTTCGTTGAACCTTCCTCTTTCTAATGAGCCCTCGCCGAGCTCAAAGTCTTCTAATGTTTCGGCCCAGATTGTGTCGTTATACAGCCCGCTGCATTACCCGCGTCTACCCCCTTAACACTTAGCCAACCGAATGGGGAGATCTCCCCGCTTTGAAGTAAGTCGCTGCATGACCCATCGGGGAGATCACCCACTTTTGCTTAACAACGAAAAACGGCGAGGGGTTAAAAAAAGGAATAGGGTCGTGTGGTCGGAGTGTGTTTTGAGAGTAGACAATCTGGGCGACCAACGATGACTGCTGGCCTGTCGCCATTCACCTATCGGATGTCCTATGATCGATTTTTGGTTGGAGGTTTTGAAAGGAAATAAATGGGACTAAACGTCGTGTCGGCCGACAATGGCTGATGACCACATTCGGTCTCCCCGGGAATACGGGCCGAGAGAATACATTGTATGATTCGTCTATTCGTGTATCTCGTCGGTGACCCAACGCGCGATACCAAATATCGAACAGACGTGGAAATAAAACTAATGCTGATTTAAAAAAAAACACTGCTCATGAGTAGCGATTATTTGTACAACTATTATTTACCCGAGTACCATTGTTGGGTAAGAATGACTCTAGAGCCTCGCGAAACTCGTGAGAGAAAAAATACATTGAATGATTGGTCTACTCTATTATATGTATATGTATTACAGACTGTTTCACAAGAGCGTACTCTCGATATCTACGAAGAAACCAACTTTATGTAGAAAACTTATAGATAAATAGAAAGTATATTTAAAGTACTATTACGCTTTTACTCAATAGTGGGTCCAATCTCCTGCGTTTGCGATTATTGCTTCGCAACGTTTTGGCATACTCTCTACCAATTTTTCAGCATATGATACTGGTAGCGATCTCCATATCTTTCTTATGCGGCGATTTAGACTTTTCACGTTGTGAATATGTTTTCCACGAAGCTTTTGCTTTACATATGCCCACACGTTTTCAATTGGATTGGCATCTGGAGACTGAGATGGCGAATCCAACGCAATGATGCCGTTTTCTGTCTTCCATTCCGTGCAAACACGGCTTCGGTGTTTGGGATCGTTGTCCTCTTGAAGTATCCAGTCTTCGCCGTATTTCTCGAACCACTTCTTAGCAGACGTCAGGAGACCCCTTTCATATAATCTTTTCATTTTTATCGCATTTAAATTGTCTGTAAATAAGCACAATGTACAAAATCCACGCACATTGAAACACCCCCAAACATGCACTTTTATTGCATGTTTAACAGTACGTTGGATGACTGGCATTCCTTGTACAGACCAAGCTTTCCGTACTGGCAGCCAACCCCAGAATGAACACTCATCAGTAAACACAACATTGTCCCAATCGCGATTGACATTTTCGCGAGCCCACTTCAGGCGTTTTTCCACGTGTTTCGAAGAGAGTAAAGGTTTTCTTATTGTACTTCGCCAAGAAATGCCTTTTTCTTCCAAACGCCGTTTTATGGTCAGAATACTGACATTTATGTTCTTTTTACGTAAAAAGCCCTGAGCTTTACGTAACGATAGTGTCGGATATTTCTTGTAAAGCTGAACAATGGCTTTATCTTTCCTCGTCGCTGTGCCTCGTTTCAAACCTCTATTGGGTAGGTCATCGACGGTTTTTGTTTCTTCGAAACGTCTCACCCACTTTCTTACAAACTCCTTTGATTTGTGTATAAATCTTGCTGCCGATGTAAAAGACATTTTCGGGCCTTTTGGGTGATGACACAGAAAGACTGCCTCAAATCGCTTGGCGTACGCGGAACTCATCTCGAAAAACTGTTGCACTCTCGAAGGTTTTGAATCTATTAACAGACCTCGTCGAAAGCGTATTAGGGGACTCCTTGACTGTTTATTTTATCGTCCCACCCGAAGAGTTTTTTCGAAGATAACACAGATACAGCGAGTACGCTCTTGTGAAACAGACTGTACGTATCGAGTGCTCCTGAACATTCTGGACAATCTTTCGTTCGATTAGTGTGACGAGTGACGAGTAATACAAAGAGGCCTGTTTTTCCAACAAAAATGTATTGGTAACTTACAAACTTGAGAAGAAACAACTACGAACCATCCGTAGATACGTATCCAATTGTCTTTATTTACAAAGTAAATCTATCGTAGTATGCAGTCAACTATGTGCAATTCGATACAAGAGAAATTGCAATCCGATTTACCTACTGATGTATACGGTGTATTTAACTTTTATATCGGGGAAAAAGCTACGCATGCTTTAAACTTTAAACGATTAGCTCGGTCAAATAGTGTCAGGTATTATATTGTCCGTCTCGGCGACGCGCTAAAATACGAACGGCGCGTACAATGTTATATCGTGCAGGCCGCCTTCGAAAATGCCTTTCGTTTCTACGTATTCTCTCTAATGTGTGATATTGCCGTATTTTCTTACTCGTTACGGCTCGAACCTTTCGAAGCGTGATAATCTTGCTACTCGTGTCCGTTATCTACCCTTATACCGTACTCTCGATGCTGTTAGCCTCTCTGACGCATCGTTGTACTCCGTTAATGCGTTAAATGCGCCTGAATGGAGAAACAAGTTACGAAACATTTCCACGTGTTGTATCGCGATTACATTTTAATTCAGAGTACGGAAACCATGTTTGCGTGTACGGACCGAGAGTATTGGCATTTTAGACGTGCACTGAAATAGTGCTCGGACGCGTTAGGATGCCGATGTCCCGATTGTGTAGGACGCGTTCGCAATCGAGATCTCGAAAAAGTATACGGTACGATGGAGTAGGATACAATCGCAACGAAAAATCAATTTAGTCGGTGCCACAATTACGATTGCTAAATTAACCTTCTATTAATGTATGTATGTATGTATGTATGCGAAGACGAAATGGAAGATTACATATTTCGGATGTTACGAACGCGTTTAAGGCTTCGAATCTTCTTCCAAGAAAAAATCATTCGTTTCGTTATACTTATGCGATTAAGTTAGGTGTTCTTTGTATCTCTATTTAACAATGGAATATTTCTATACGTGTATACCTCTCGAACGAATATATTATAAATAACTGATGCCTCGAATCCATCCCTAAGTACAAATATACAACTATTATTAGATCGTAAAGAAGTAGAGCTTGACGAAAAAGAAAATGTGGCAATGACATCGCGTGAGTCGTACTTGCACTTAAATGCATTTCTCGTCCGTTTCCTAATTGTATAAATTACAACTATAATTTTCCTCCCTTTTTATTCGGTGGAAATTGACGGACACAAAGACAAGTAAATAAAACGATAAAATTTGTCGGTTAAAGCTCGCATAGAATTCTGCAGAAATCAAGGTTTAAGAAGAAAACAATGTTTCCCATTGACGCAAAGTATATTCCTTTCAGAAGAACAGTAACGCGAACACCGCGTTCGTTATTTCGATGCTCTGGTAGTATAAGGATCCTAACGGGCCATCTACCCTTTTGTTACACAAATGTCCTAGTAAAAACTACACGAATGATTAAGCGCATGGAAATCGCGTACGACCAAAGTTAATTTACGCAAGCTATGGCTCTCCTTTTCTTTTCTTTTCTTTTTTGTTTTGCCAGATATTTGTGTACGTACAAGTAGACACAAACTAGTAGTGTTCGTAGTAGTAGTCTTATTACTTTTCCTTGTTCCGCTCTGTATGGCGACAACGATTTATGAGTGTGTCGTGACTAAAGCGAATCGACGTATTATAATAGTTGCCAAGAGAGCGAGCGGATGTTATGAAAAATATATTTGGATATAAAAACGAAACTACTTTACAAGTTCCACTGATGAAAGCAGGGTACGGCTTAAAAAAGAATACACGTAGAGTTGGATTAATAATATCATCGACGGGAAATCGCGCGAAGAAGGGCGAACAACCGATCAGCGTAGATCTGGATTATCGTTAACCTGCTTTTTGATACGTAACAATACTGTTGTATACCATTGATCCAATCGTGAAATTGAATCGTATTCCTTTACAGCTTCTGTAAAACCTTCCAGGTGTTGTTCCTCTAGATGCTCGATTAATGTCTGTAAATATAAAAGTGATATATGCCTTGTTATCCTACCGCGATAATATATACTCCAAGTGTGTGCGTTTGTGCGCTGTACCTTTATCAATTTGCACTCCCTAGAATCCTGGAATCCAGGGTATTGCTCTTGATAACGTTCGATAGCGTGTTGCGCGTTCAAAACATCGACGCACAAATGACACAACGCCGCTCGGAAGAAGTATTCTTTCGCGCTGTACTTCAATAGGGAACTCTCTAAAGATGCGGAAGCGACCTGCGGAACGAAGATCCTAGGTGTACGGTTGTTATATTTGGGCAACTCTCCTCAATTCTCTTACCCTTCTACGATATCACTTGCCTGCTCGTAAATTTGAATTGCCTTTTCGTAATTCTCCAGTTGCGCCGCGTACTGGGCAATCTTCAGGAGACACTTGTTGGCCGAGGAATTGCTCTCCTCTCCGCGAAAATAATCGGCCGCTTGCTCGTAATGATGAACTGCTCTCTCGAGATCGACGGCCTCGCTTTCGTACATTTCGGCTATGCTTTGATGATGCTTAGCTGCCATTGTGAACCGTCCCATATCGGTGTAAATCTCGATTGCTTTTAGTAGGCAACTGATAGCCTCTACGAAACGGATACGAGGAATTAGATTACACGCTTTCTATCTCGACGTACAATAGGTAGGGAAACCTATAAACGGTTGTAATACCGTTTATATTAGATTTCTTGTAACAATTCGAGGCGTCCACGAAATTGGTAGCTGCGTCGTGGCGACTGCCAGCTTTGGCGTGCAATTCTGCTGCTTCGTAGAATGCACCGCCGGCCGAACTCCAGTTCTTTGCCATCTTGAACATATTGGCCGCGCGTTGATAACATTCTACGGCCTCCTCTACTTTCGACGATCCTCTAAGGGGAAACGGAATGAGACGTATAAAGAAATATTCAACGGTAAGAAAACATAAAGGATGAAGTAACAGTGAGAAAAGAAACAAACGGCACAGTATCGTAGATATTAGCGATCCGTTTGAGGGTTCAAGGATCGAAGGGAATAAATAATGCAACATAGGTAGCGAATTCAGTGACGGACGAGTTCAAGTAAATCGATGTGGTAAACGTACCCGAACAGAGAGCCGAAGAAACCTTTCGAGGATGTTAGCTTCTTCTCGGCCTCGGCTAGCAATTGCAACGCCTTCTGTTCGTTGTCAGCCATCGTTTTCTTCAATTCCGACACGTAACAATTTCGAAAACGTCTGAAATCATCAACTTCGCACAAAAGTTCACTTCCAACGAACCGACGTCACTAAAGTCGATGAAAGGGAATCGAGTGTCATCGGCGTCAGGATTGCCAACATTGATGCGCGGAAAATTCAAGCCTGGTTCATAGTGCCGCAATAATATCGATATCTATTGCTTATCAAAGATGAAATTTCCTCTCCGGCATTACCTATCGTAACTGCCACTGCTCTAAAGGAAGTTTAGCAACATTTTCATCTGGCCTCCTTTTTCTCTTTTGTGCCCTCCTTCGTTAGGGATTGCCGTTAGATGAATTCTCTTCGACGAGAAATCTATCCATTATGCAATTTTTTCGATAAACGGTCGGATGTATTGGGAAATTTCGAGGGTCGCGACGAATAAACGTTGCAAATATCTATTTACTATACGCTGCGCTGTATAATTTATACAGATGCATGTGTACACACATATGCGCTATGAATTTAAATTGTATGCGCACAGTTGGCAACAACGGCGCCAAAAGTTATACTTGTTCGTTCGAGCAGATAAGAATTTTCTATCGTGGAGGGATAATTTTGAATGGAATTAAAGTTTCACTGATAATGTCGAGCGTACACAGACAACCATTGAGATCTCTGGAACCTGGTAGACAAAATGCCCTTATAATTGGTATAATTGTCAACAGTTTTAATATGAAAACGATCGACGCCGCTCGAACGAGATGTAGGAATGTTTTCTTTCCGCTTTGAATAATGTATAAGGCGGAAAGATTTTCTTTAAGCCGAGAACGCTCGTTTGCGATTTATGTAGAAATCTAACGAGGCGATCGTAATTAATTTCAGTTAATAACGGCGATCGAGGAGTCTGGACCTTTACTTTACGGGATTCCGAGGAAGATTCGATAAATGTAACCGTATGGGGCAGCGCGCAATTCGTTAAGAGATTATCGACCGATTTTCGCATCGGAAGCGTAGGTTTGTAGTTGGGTCGAAATGTAACAGTATAACCATTGTATAATTGTGTATAATTAAATCGTCGTGTATCACATGAAGATATGAAAGTGAAATTGAGATTTCAATTCGATTGAAAAAGTAGAAAAATAGAGAAGCTTGAAATGTAATTGGAAGAAAGGGCAACGCTTAAAAGGAAATCTGAACTTACAGTGGAGGTGATTAATCCGAAAGTGTTGGAGCGTCGTCCAGAGGATAGGAACGAATTATTCGTGCCGTCCGTGTCCAGTCGGTGCATGTTGACGGTGAACGAGGGCAACGCGCTGGTGCAAATTCACGACGCACCAACACGCGCAACGTACGAACCGTTGCTGATGCTCCCGATGAAGAATCTAGCCGGGCTACGAACCCTGAAAAGCATTTTCGAGAAGCTGGATGAGCTGCGCGATCAATACGTCGACGTCCTTCTGGTCGTTACATTCGTACGTTACCTTGCGTACCACGGCGTTCGAATTCCATTTCTAATAAGTAGCAGCAACGTAAAATCCGTGCTTCGCAGATCAGCGACGTTCGTAGGGTGACGACTCGGGACGGGAGGAGCGTAAAATTCCGCAACTTTGAGTCGGTCGACGGGTCCACGGATCAAGTAGGATCTTTCGTACTCTGGGAGGACGAATGGATTGATAGAGCAGCGTTTTGGATGCCTAGACGCACAGTACTGTTGCTCACAGATGCTAGGATCGCATACGACAACTTCAGGAAGAAGACCGTCTTATCTAAAGGTCGTAACGCGTAATAAGATCTAGGTCTAGGTGGCATCCGAGATAACATTGATACAAGAATTTTACATTGGTACTTTGCCGTCGTCCTTCCATTTTCAGTTCGAAAAACAATGGTCACCGAGAATCCCAACATACCGCAAACTGCGGCCATAAGGAACGCGGTGCAATGTTATGAACAGGATATTACGTCTGAAAATTTCGTGACACCGAATCGTAAGAGCACATGCCCACCGTCCGCGCGCCGTTCGAACGATCGTCGCATCCCTTTTTACATTGTAAAATTATTTCGCAGCCCATACGATTACAAGCGTAATGACTGTACAAGAAATCTCAGACAAGCTGAACCAGAAGCCGAAACCGAACGAAAGAATTCAGTTTGCCACGATTTTAAGGGCCTGCGTGATGGACATCAACGTTGGAAGCACAAGTTCTACGATACTATCTATAAGATGGTCAGAATTGATTTGTTTCTGCATCGCATTCCCAACGTATATTTCCACCCTCTATCCCCGTTTATGCTGTCCTTGCTCTTTCTTCTTTCTTCTTTCTTCTCAGCGCGTTGTGCAAGAGAATTATTCCCGACAACCAAGATTCTTGCATGAATCTTGAGTGTCCTTCGGGCAATGGAACTCGCGTGCCTAACAATACCACGAACCTCAATCTGAAGGTGAATTTGAAGGATGACACAGGCTATCTTATTGGTTGCCGTTTGTCGGGAGAAGTAGCCGAACGCGTTTTCGATTGCACGGCTAACGAATTTCAGGTTTGGAAAAGATTCGATAAGTTTATGCGAAAAAATGAGTGTCGACATTCCTTTATCCTTTTGGGAAACTCTTCAGGCTATGACGCTAGGGCAACGCGCGGATTTAAAATGGCTGTACGTGTTGGAAATGTGTGACATACGGTTGCATATACTCGGGCCAACGTCCGCTTTTCCGAATGCTATATATAATATATTATCGATTTGCCGAATCGAGAAAGACGAGGACGAAGATGCACCACAGTCGATCGATCGATTCTGCGACGCGAATAACATTTAAACATATATGTATTCATTCCCTCTGTACACTTTCCGTGTGATATGTGCAAACACTAGATTATTTGCATAGCTTTTAGTTTATCATTGTTTCGAAGCTTTCGATTTTTCTGTATCGCAACACGGCGATATGGACTACGTGTAAGTAATATTACGGGAGGAATAAATACGAAACGTTCCGTCGTCTATTTAGATGTCGATCAGCTGATTGGTCCCATTTGCAACGATTGCCGAACATCGCGCGTCCCGCGTGATGCCCATATCATGAAGCGCTAAACGCCAAGTTTCTTCCTCCGAATAATGATATTTTCACTGAATTTTCAATTGGACAACATGGAAGTAGCAGAAGCAACGGAGAATAATGCAGTGAAGATAATAAGAGATGGTATGAGAGAACTGGTTCACGCAGAAAGAAAAGGGAATCGGTTGAAAGCGTTGAATAAAAATCGTGCGGCCTTGGGTAACGTCGTATCGAAATATTCTTTCACCGCGGAGTTCGTTCTGGAAAAAGCAAAAGCGCTTAAACGAAAAGCATTATTGGTCGAAGACTACAAGCAACTACAAAATGCTCTTCTTCAGGTTACAATTGGCCCGAAAAATTCGTCCATCAGAACTTATGAGAGTATCAATATTTGTATCGTTCGTCTACGTTTTTGTTCGACAGAGCGAAGAAAGTGTCAATTCCTTTCTAAGAGTGGACAATATATTGTTTGCCTTGGTACGCGATATCTCCTGCAATGATCCGGCATTACAATTGTGCGCCGTCGGTTGTTCCTGCAACGCAGCGCTTGGAAATTCAAAGGCCTGCGCTTCGTTGACTAAAAGCATCGGTCCGTATCTTGTCGCAGAGTTGGATAGTTTAAACTATCCCCTATTGGTAAGCGTTTCGTAGAGCACGATAGGTCGGCGCCTATAGAACGGTGGATAGTATCCAAACTAATATGTATATTTGTGTTAGGAAGCGTGCGTATGGACGATGGGAAATCTGGTCGGCGGAAGTGACAAAGCTTTGGAAATTCTTCATGCCCAAGGTTCCTTCAAATATATTACATCATTGATGGAGAACTGCGACAGCATAATTCTGCCTTCGGTAGCCTACGCAGCTATGCACTACGTCCGCAACGGTTCCAGACTTATCCGGTAATATTTGCTCTTTAATCCTGTTATTCCTAGGATACTTATTAGGTTGAAACGTACCATTAATATTACATTTATTCTAGGGACGACGAGATAATTGAATTTGCCAAAGCTACTACAAACAGAAATCTTTCGTTCGAAAGCGCCTACCTTGTCTGGGTGCTAGCTTTGTTATCGTCCAAAGTACCTTGCACTCCGTATATATGTAACGCAGTACCTTCGATCGTCGATTATTTGTATCGAAATACTACGAAAAACTTGACAGCCGTCACAGGGGCATGTACTTTGATCGGCGCTGCTATGTATCTGCACGTTACATTCCTGATGTTAACACAACCTTTCCTCTGTTTTCATTTCAGCTGATGATCACAGCGTGTCTAAGAGTACTGGCTAACACCGTGCATGAAAAATCCGGTCGATTGGCGAAATTTCTACTAGAAAATCCCAAATATACGCAAACTGATTGCGAGATACTGTTGAACGGATTACTTTCGTGCCGATATATCCATATAAGAAAAGAAACATTATGGTTAATAGGTAAAAATAGAAGAAACGAAGAAAATTTCGCCCGAGTCTGGGCGCTGCTGAAAATGCGATGGGAGATAAAGCTCTTTTCTTTGTCTTTTTGCAGGAAATCTTTCTAATCACAATTCGGCCGAAATCAGAAGACTTATAAAATGCATTATGCCCAAGTTATCATCTGCGAAGCAGGCAATATCTTCTCTAACTCAGGATACATCAACGTTATCATTTAGCAGAGAATGTAATCGGTCGAACAGTAATGTCGCGTAAGCTTTGCATACATGCATGTACACATACGGGGCTGCAATAACAATTTCGAATAATAAACCGCCTCTCCCTTTCTGCATTCGTAGCATAGAGATATGAAAATCATCTGACCGATGATGATTCCTAGTACATGTATACAATGTAGAATCGAATTGAATATTTAGTATTTAATATTTCATTTGAACAGGAATAAATCGTCGTGCTATGCTTATGGAAGCACTCCCGTCTTGTGGTACGTCCTCTATGCATGGCACCTTGATTACATTGAAATATATATTACCCATGATACGGGCGGTCGGTTGCGTTGCGGCTTTCAAGCAATGATAGAGCGCCTGGTCGCACGCGCAATGCGATCTGGAAAGATAAGCGTAGGTTGCAACAATTTGCACGTAGTTTCAACTCGTATTCAGGCGAATAGTGATATTTTCATACTTGGTGTATATGGAATAATTGGTGAGATTGTATCGCGTTTGCTGAGCCCGTACTTTAACGGGACAGAGATCGTGACTACGGCAGCACCTGGAAAACATCGAAAGTCTCAGAAATATTGTCGCCTCGATTGAACGAACGTTACTACGATTCCGACCTATCGATTTGAATGTCCTGTCCTAAATCGTGGTAGTTCTCGGCGATGTCTCCTGTCCCGCACCATTTCGTACCTACGGCAGACCAGCTCGATTAGCATCGAAATCCGTTGGAAGTTATATTAGGCGGTAAGAAGGTAATTGTAAACGACAAGTAGAAGCAATCACCTGGTAGAATACCCGAAAGAAGGGACAAGACGCTACCAACACCACGGCCACCTTTGCTGACAGTATCCGACATCGAGGTTGATGCCACTGCTTCGTGTTGTATTTTATCCAACAATTCGCACTGCTGCATGAGCTTCGTCATCTCCAGGAAGGACACCAGTTGCGGCATCGTAACCGATGAGAAATTTCTCAGGATCTCGTTGGCCTCTTCTTGCTCGCTGTAATCGTTGACAGAAATTTTTCTTTCCTTCTTCTTGCTTGCTTGTATTGTTTTCTGACACACAAGTGTGCTACAGTGGGGCATATCCTATAACGAACGACCACGCACCGGACAGTTTTGCTCGTTAAATCAAAACGCTTCCAGTTCGCCAAAAGAATTCGAACTGATAGCTCCTCACCTTCTTCTTTGTAATTCTTTTAAACCCCCTTATCCGCAGATGTGTGCGGCGTACAAAGTATAAACATAATAGATTAAATTCACAATATACATATGTATTTTCATCGTAGATGTTTTCAAGTTATACATAGAGGCTCGTTTCTACCCGTACCTACCCTACGAGGAACGAGGTTCTAAAACGAATCAGATCGTTACAAGACACCGCACTGTAATTCGGAGCTAATAAACGCACGTTCACTCACTAGACCTCGATCAGGTTGCAATTCAGAAGCTCGTTGTTATTTCCAAGATCGACCACCGCCACAGTCTGATCATGGTAGTAAACCGCTTTGATTTCATTTCGTTCGGGTGCCGTGCTCCTCGGGACGATGCTCTTCAATCCCTTGAACGTGCTCTTGAAGAAAGTCGGATGCTGATCGCTGTTGGAGCTGATCGCCACGACGAAGAACAATATCCACCCCTTGGAGTTCATGTCCGCCCTTTAAACCGTACTACACTAATTGTAAAAGTACCATCCTGCACCGGGATTTTCGTGGCGGAAATCGTTGGATCATCGGGGTACGCGGCCCCGGCGGCGAATCAAGGAAAGGAAAAGAAAACTTGAACCGCGCGGCGAATGGGAAATACGCGTTACCAATGTCGATTCGCATACGTACGAATGATGAAACGACGATCCCGAAATGTTAGCGAGAGGAAATGATACAATGATGCAACGGGATCGTGAACGAGCAGCTGACCGGCGAACGGTTCGTTGTGCTTCGGTTCGAAGCACAGAAATAACGCGTCGCGTAAAATCGTAATTGATTGTTAAGACTAGAGAACGATCGTGCCTGCCCGTATATTACCGATCCGCTTCATTCTCGAAAATCCAGGGGCACGCATGGTTGCACCACTTTCCAAACAGAAAGACGACGAACGCGTTGCGCGTAACTGTTGGAAGTTTCTACGCGAATAGTTGGAGAATTGTCCAAGCGTAAGAGCTCAGGACGTTCCTGCGAACGATGCGGCTTGCATGCCTATGTATAATGCACGCGGCAACGACAGGTTGAATGCCGGCTATCGCGTTGTTCGAATCACAGGACGCCTATATAGAACTGATCGTGATCTGAAGGTACGTATACGTATACTCGAAGAAGTAGGCGTCGCGCGCGTTTGGACGACTGTGCGACAGAAGCCAAGCTCTCCCCACGCGGTGGGGTATAGGGACCGGGAGATGCTGCGGGTCTTGCACCTGTGTGATCCCCTCCCTGCCACCTGTTGAGTTTGTTCCTTTATCATATACGAGTTACGAGTTGCGAGTATCGAGTTACAAGGCATCGGCCTATGGACAGCGATTACGCTTGTAGGGGGGAGTGGGGCCCAGATTCGAGGAGACTAGGACGAAGAAAGTGGGACACACAGTAGAGAATTCTGCGACTAGCAGACATGGATGATTTATACGAAATATCTCGTTGGATCTTTCTTTTCGAATTTCGAAACAACATTGCCAGGAAAAAAACTGTTATCCGTGTAATGCTTCTTTTATTACCTGCAATTTCATCTGGTTGAAAGTATGGTTGAAAGATAATTATACGGTCACCGAAGGAGATGCAAAAACTCGATTACATCTGGTGTAAAAAGACAACGATCCGTAATGGATGTGTGCCGGAAATGAGAAATGAAAATTTGTGCATTCGTGTTTCTGATGTACATACATGTACGTTGACGATGTTGCATGAAACAGAGCGGGCATCTCTGCTCACCGATAAACGCAACAATTTACGACAACGTATGGTCGATGCATAATTGGGCAATACAACAATGGACAGGCACCGTGATCTCTCCTTAGGACTGGCTCGATTTCAGAGACTGCTGATCGTGCGAGGATGCGTTCGCCTTAGAGGCCCCGTTCACTTGGTATTGGTTTCCGATTCGAGTGGTGCTCAGCGTGATACTAATAGGCGTAGCATTCGAAAGCTGTTGTCGAACCGGACACTGCCGATAGCCTGAAACCAAGAATGCGTCAACACACTAACAAAGCGGAATTTTCCCAACGACAATTACACTAATCAACCCGCTATCCCGCCGCTAATTATTTGCCGGCCGTGACCACGTACCTCCCACGAAACTACCATTCTTCGATACCTGTACGATAAAATTCAACAGCTATATGTACGTAATCATATATACCGGCATGATGAGGCCCGGAACAATGACAGCAGATGGGATTGTTCCGCGGTCGGGGGCAGAACTCGACGCTGTGCGGTTCTCCGCATCGAACGCAGCGTGGCAGGTGCCTGCAATTGGCAGCCATATGCCAGAAACCCTGGCACCGATAACACTGAAGCACTCCGTCGCCAGTTTGAAAGTTCGCCACCTCCAGGAAGTTGCTCGCCATTCCCGGGGCCGCCTGTAGTGGTCCACCGGTACTTCCGCTTCCTCCACGCCACCAACGCTCCGGTATAGCGCTGAATCTTGCCGCGCCGAAAAAGTCCAGGCCTTGACGCAATAATAACTCGTAATGGCCGGCGTCTAGTACCTGCACAACATTTCCGTACCGATCAACACTGAAATAAATATAATATAATGACCGTTCTATTTCTTTTCCCCCGTCGCCGCACCGTTCGCGGGGGGTAAACTTGTATTTACCTCGACGCGTATGTATTGTCGCCAGCGTTCTACACTTCCCGTCGCGATTCCTTGTTTCGTCAGCGCGGAATTAATATCCTGCAGGGGAATGGCCCAAGGTACGTCACGAAGAAGCACCGCCTGCCTGTAACGGGAATCTTTCGCCGAGAATCGGGCCACCTGATTGCGGAGAAACTTCCGTTTTTAATTAGTTTCCGGGATATCCCGAATATAAATATAGGAATGTTGGGAAAAGGGGCGTCGTGGTGAAAATGATTCAGGATTTAGCGACCCGCGTTGTGCAAGCTTTCGATTATCTCACAACCTTGCATAAGAGAAAGCGAACATACGGATGTATGTATGACATATACATACATGCGTATGCAACGATTAAGCAATTATACGAGCAATGCTGCTGCTTACGATTTACAGTGAATAGGATCGCTGCTTGCAAACAATTGTGAAGCTACGCGACGAGTAAGATGAACGCGACGAATATGGCCCTTGAGATCAGTTTGAGGGATAATACTATATACTTGTACGGGTCCTTCGAAAACTCGCGCCAAATCACCACGCTGCAACAGTTTTTCGGCATCAGCTTCGCGCGCGAACGCCGCGATCAGACCGCAAGGAGTTTCAGACACATGCCAGGCTGCCAGAGGATCGGACGCGCGGATCACTTCCTCTAGGTTGGATCGTAGTAACTCGCCGCCTAGTATGACTTATTCGTTTTTATGCTCGCCTCAGCATTTCTGTCGAACAATCAACAAGCACGCGTGCCATGCTTCTGTTTGCAAAAAGCAGAAGCATTTCTCAAGCACGAGGAAGCGCTGCACGCAAACATTCGTAACTAACGCTCTAACGCAATTCTACATCGATTATTCTGTATATCATTTCCGTCGTCGTAAAGAGACGCAAAACAACTTATGCAAGCGGAAGAGGATTCGTTAAACAAAGAAGCAGACAATTTGCCACCTTGTATCTCTTGCACTTGACCTTGAGGGCCGACGGCACGCGAGATGTAAAGGGAACACGTGAACTCTTCTTGAGTACGTGCTCGATCGTCGTAAACGTCGTCCAACGACGTATTTGGCCCCACGACCGCGTCCTGCATCTTTGTCCCAGCCTGCTTGTCCTCCTCAGGGCATTCCTCATCCATCCTGTGCACCTTGCGCACCATCGAACGCGCGCCTGAGATCAGACCAAACAAATACATATGTAACTTGCCTTGGTATTTCCTGAAGAATCGATTCAACTACGTATTATAGTCATCGTATGTATTCCTCCCTATATTCTATAAGCTAATCTAAATATATGAATTACATTACGACTTTGCACGGTAGCCTAGAATTTGCATTTACACGTAACTAGGCCGTGAAGCGATACAAAGCGATACGCGGGTCGAGTAACAAGCGCATAGAAACAACTTTACCGGCGGACTTGCCCGCGATTGCCAACCGATGTAGAGGAAGA
The DNA here is from genome assembly GCA_951802735.1 of Nomada hirtipes. Lineage (NCBI taxonomy): Eukaryota > Metazoa > Arthropoda > Insecta > Hymenoptera > Apidae > Nomada > Nomada hirtipes. The sequence continues at coordinate 13,473,365 of OX637926.1, forward strand.
TAGATGTTTTGTCGATAATAAAACTAAAATAGTTCGACGGAACGGAAGGTTATATGTATTTGCGTATCTTGCAATATGTAAATGGTATCTAAACAGGCAAAATTGCGGAACGTAAACGAAAGGTTCAATCGAATCTCTTGTTTGCCGTTCGTTCGTTCACCACTCTGACGTCTGTCCATCTACGTACATACATACGCGATTTCAAACTCGTAACTCGTAATGCGATTAAAACTACGATTTGACTGTTCGCTTTCACATTCGCTACGTTACGCGTACCACGTTCCTTTCACTTGCACGCAGGTTTTACCGTTTTTTAGCCACTTTGTATCGTGCCAGGAATTACGGTGACGTCGGATCACCTTAGACGTTCCTTCCGCTGGTCGTATTTTTGGAAAAGGAAGCTCGGGCCAAAGAAGACATGGCCCAATGCTGGCGCCATTAATTACCCTCCTTTACGATCACAACAATATCGACTCTCTTCTTTTGTTTTCGAAAGCATGCATCTAATATCTAATGCAATCGTGCTTTCGATACGGACGTTTAATTCACGTTTCACATCCGTTATCCGTCATCGGGCATCGGCCATCGATCATCAGTCATCGGTCATCAGTCATCGGCCATCAGTAATCAGTACATAATCAGTCATCAGCCATCAGTGTTTGAAAAATCATCCATACTATTTATAGGAGATATTTCGATATTAGTATTTACTGCGAGACGATCGTACGACGTTGCGGTCCCGTTCAAAACAAATAAAATGAAGCATGGATTGTGTCAACCGTCTCCTGATAAGCAGATCGGTTCGAGCTTACGGAACTATTTATATACATTAAATTTACTGTTTCGGGTTCGGCACATGTTTCGCTTCATGACTAATCTCGTAAAGAACTTGGAAAATTCTCGTTTCGGGAGCTTAATAATGCAGGGATAATCGTGAAATCATTGTAGCAGCAAGTGTATTAGAATCGAAAAAATTCGTGTTCGTATCAGCTGCGCTCTAACATTTACTTTTACCATCGTTCGAAGTGTGAGTTGTCGCCGGTGGTTGGATGGTGGAGGAGCATCGCGACAGCATATGCGCACGAAGAAGACGTGAATACTGAACAGCAATTATTGCGGCTGTGTGCGCGTTCGCGATTACCAAAAGTCTTTAGGAAAATGGCTGAAACACGTAATTCACCGGTGTTTTCCCCAAAAACTCTCTACGAACTAAGTATATTGACGATAACGCAGAACTTCCGGAACTTGAAGAAGTATTTGTCCGATCTACCGAACGATGCGGTGTTCGATGTTTATTATCAGGTAAACGTCTAACATCTTGTCCGCTAAATGTAACAACACTCATTAGTTAACACTCATAAGTAGGTATATGTATGCGTGTATCGCATTTATAGATGTATGCATACCTCTTATTTCTTTTTTCCCCATCACGCTGTTGTTTTTTCATCTATGGAGATCACGTTCCTTTCGTTACTTCGATACTCGATTTCGTGGTTCGTGGAACGATGTGTCGCGTTCGATCGATACACCTCCGCGGGATCATAACACTGCAACTTACAATTGTGACAGCTATAATTTTGTCTGCTAAAAATGCACTTGGCCGTTTCCTCGAACGATGCGGGAGATGATCTCGTCGTAATCACCCGGAATTGCTATGAAACGATGACAAACGAAAATATTTACAGCATTCAACGTAGCGATCTTACAAAAATGATACGCGTCCTGTGCGTATTTAACCTGCTCCTCCGCTCCCTTACTTTCGTATTTTCCATATATGCATACATATGTACTAAGTATATATATATATATATGTATGTGTATTTATTTTATGGTCAGCGAGCGCAACGTACCACTACTCGTTCATAAATATTTCTTCGCTGCAACGAATTCTTTGCGTTTCTTTTCCCACCGAATATGTATTTTTTCTCGCATACGAAATTCTTCCCGACAGGCGCGGAAAGCAAATATAAATCAATCGGTTCTTTCGCTTCATTTCGGTATTTTTGCTGATAGTTAAGGAAAAACGTCGGTTTCAGTATCGGCCAACTAATCGTAATTTCATTCACGATACCATTAAATAGATTTGCGCATTTAGCTCGTATTTAACGGTGCGATTAATTACAATAATCGTTATTTACTATTAGTCGTATAATTTTTACAACAAACTAGTACCGTTACCTTTCTCTGTCATTTTCAGTTGTACAAGGAAAGAAGATTACACGTACTGGGCTATGTTTTTAGTACGATGAAAACCTTCTGCAAAATGTTAACGGTCACAAGTCGGCGCGTCCATTTGCTGCAGTGCTTTCAGGTAATAATGCGCACCTTCGCTACGGTAGTTAACGGAGAATAAATGGATGAATTGGCGATATCTCATTACGTATACATATATATATATATATATTTTTCATTGATTTTCAAGAGTCTCGTAGATTTTGGAACGCCGATTAACGAGATATTATGCGTCAGATATACCGAAAATTATCGTGCTTTTGGCGAAGATCCGGCTGCTAGAGAGGAATTAATCAAGCAAGGCCTAGGGCTAGGTGGATTCTTGAGCGACGCTGCCTGGTACGCGAGAAGTGAGCAAGTGCTCATTGTTTGCAAACGATTATGTCTAAAAAATAATTCCACGCCCAACGAGTGGTGTAGAACGTTAGAATGTTATCGCAAGTAAGATAAGTTTCTTGTATGATAACGTATTGAATGAAATGGTAAAGGAGTTTTTGCAAGTGTTGAATAATCGTTTGAACGCTTAGGCTGTTACACGCACAAGCTGCATTTTGTTCATTTACACAAGCAGCAGAGACATATCAACTTGCCGTAGAATTGATAAAAAGATTGAAAGAGACAGAGTGTACCGATTACCATTATGCTGCTATATACACTGAATTTAGTATACTCTTCTATATGAAAAGTGAATACGACGAGGCTTACAGGTACGTACTCTGCTTGGCATGTCTCGATTTTACGAATTCACTCGTTTGTCAATTTCACAGCGTGCATAACTTTCTAGGTGGAGTATAGAGGCACTGAAACAATTGAAAGCCTCGTCGTCTGCACGCGTTACTGTCGATACGCTACGGCAAGCAGCAAAAGCGTGCGTACTAAAACGTGAATTTCAGAGAGCTAGTCTGCTGATCCGTCAAGCAGTATATCTGGCTAAAGAAGTATTCGGTGTCGAGCATCCGGTCTACAGCAATGTCCTTATAGATTATGGATATTATTGGTTAAACTTTGATAACATTGTCAACAGCGTTAATCTTTACGAGGTTGGTGTATACATATGTACATATGTACATATATCATTAGGAACCTGCTCGTTCGTCCGCACATTTCAAATTATTTATCGAAATTTTCATTGCAGGATGCATTGGCAATTAAGACAGAAGTATTTGGTAAAAAGAATTTACATGTCGCATTGGCCCACGAGGATTTAGCGTATGCTCTGTATGTACACGAATATAGGTCTGGTGACTTCCCGCAATCGAGGTAAATGATTGAATCGTCGTGAATTACTACCGTGGAAAATATTCTGATGTCAGCGAATTCTATACAATTTCTAACGTACAGGATACACATTAAGAAAGCAATAAATATAATGTTGCAAGTTTTACGGGAGGATCACTTGTTGTTGGCCAGCGCGAAAAGAATACAAGCATTAATCCTCGAGGAGATGGCGTTAGATAGTAGGTCGCGTGCGGAATTAAAGGAAGTACTGCTCAACACCGCGGAATCCCTGCATTTAGGCGCTCTGCAATCAACGAAAAAGGCATTCGGCGAAAGAAACGTCCAGACGGCGAAGCATTATGGAAATTTAGGACGCGTCTATCAAAGTCTGGGGAAATGTAAGGTACATATTGCAGGAAAAATACGCTATACAAATATACGAGGCTACTGCTATGCTTTTGTCGTTGGTTTTAGGAAGCGGAAGGAATGCATCTAAAAGCTATACGTATCAAGGAGGAACTATTGGGACCAGACGACCAGGAAGTCAGCTTGAGCATAGGACACTTGGCATCGTTATATAACTTCCATATGTGTCTATACAAAGATGCTGAAAGACTTTATTATAGGAGTATCGACATCGGTACGTATACTTTCCTCGGCGATAATTCACGGAAATATCATTCGTTTTAATTGATTTTTATCGTCGTACTAGGTTTGAAACTATTCGGTACAAGTTATAGCGGTTTAGAATACGATTATCACGGACTTATCAATGTTTATACGAAACTAAACGAGTACGATAAGGTTCGAGAGTATACAACAATATTGAACAACTGGAAAATGCTAAGGGACGAGCATGTGAAATCTGAAGAGCCACCGATCCATCCCAACAGACGGCCACAACCGATCGTAGATGTAATTAACACGTTCTTTTCTATGTGAATACATATTTGTAAATTGATTCGAGGAATGTTAATTATTCGTTCACGTCGATCGTCTTATATAGATGACATTTTTATTGGTGTAACTCGCTGGCCAAAGCATGAATGAGTTCACGGGTTACATTCAATCACTAGGGTCTCGTAAGTCGTACATTTTTGACTCTATCGTTAAGATTATTCAAACACTGTCACGTGAACTTGTTCATCATGTTATTACTTTGTACCTCACCATTTTCTACGTATTAATTACATGTACAATTAGCTTTAGCAACAAATCAAAGCTGTTTAGGGGTGAATGCTTTTGCGTCGCGGCATGAAATTTATGTACCTTTCCACTGGTTCACTGATTATGAAAGAAAAACTTCAATTGTCAAAAATATTCTTTCTAGACGCTATTTGATTTATTTCAAAGTTATGCTCGATCGAATGAAATCTTTTCAATGTTTATTCTATGGTTTTGTTCGCGGTTCTTGTGAAACGAAATATGTGATATTATATACAATATGAATACATTGTACAATATGTACATGTGCAATGTACACGTACTATTATTTTTTATCCAATTCATTCTTGTCTTGTTCCTATAGAAATCTTGTAACGAATAACGAAACTAGTGCAATTTCTTGGATTTTTTAAACTGTAAAATAATTATTTCAGATAATAGCATTGTGTACAAATTTTTGCTTTGAAAATAAATGAGAAAAGGCGGCCGAGTTCTCTCTCTCTCTCTCAAATGGCTTAGATCTAAGGCGATAATGCACAGAGAATGAAAATAAGTAAATTTGTAACGTATTTAATCCTGTGCGACGTTTGTCCTTAGTAATGTAAATAACAAGATTTAGTAGATAAATATTCGCGAATTCTTGAATAAGTCACGTACATTCAAAAGCTTTAATCTTTTAAATTACAATAAACATTAAGTAGTACATCATTTTTGTATTTACACGATATTTACGTTATCACTGCAGTTTTCAGGTAATAGGAATCGCAATCTAGTCCCCGTTCGCCCCCACCCGTGCCTCCAACTAACAGCATCTCTATATCTTCCTGAAAGTAATGAACGAAAATGTCAACGATAGATTGATCCGACGTTATTCAGTTTGTTCCGCGATGCTACGATGTTGAAACTCATCGACGCGTTAAGAATGACCAAAGTGATATTGCACATTTTTTCTTCAACTGATCTTCTTTTGGGATATTTAATCAGGTGTGTGCGGTGGTTCTTGGCTAAAATATGGCGCCGTGTCTTGCACCAATAACGTATGGCAAACATCACAGACTCTGGATGGTCTTTGTTTCGGTCCACTTTTCACGACATGCGAAAGGCAAGACTGACAAAATATATGGCCACAATGACGGCAATGTACCTGTGCAAAGTATGCGCATTAATACTACATAGTGTGCTAACTACAAGCTACGGACATTCTCTTCAATTCTGAACAATACCTTTTTTCTTGCAGCTGTGAAAGCAGTATGACAGCTAGGACATTCTTCTACGTCCTCCTCGTGTTGCCATCTTACTTCGCTACCAGCTTGTCTAATTCTTTCTAATTGTACCTATAATTAATGACAGTGTAACGACGCTTTACACGCATTTACACACCGCAGTTTCATATCCTCGATTATTTCATGTACCTGCAACGATTGCGATAACCTGACGAAATCTTTCTGAACTGCTTCGCTAGTGTCTAGTTCTTGTTGAAGACTAGTAACTCTTTGTCGTAATTCAGCTATCTTTAACTCGGCATCCTTATGCTCCTTCAGTACAGTGTCCAATTGTTTTTCCAAACGTTCAAGCTTCTCTTCCCTCTCGGCGAGGGACCGATGATCTCGTATATATTTATCTAATTGCGTCCTAACGCAGATAGGAAAGAAAGGAAAATGTTGCAACGACAAGAATATAGAATATAGTATACATATACGACGATCGCGTAGAACGAACAAATTGCACGACATTACCTTAAGCCACTAATTTCGTTATTTAATACTAGTATCTCCTGTTCCATTTGTTCCTGGAGCAAGGTCACTTCGTACCGCGATGTCTCTTCTTTTTCGTGCGCAACTTCTTGCGCAACCTTAGCGGTAATCAAGTCCTCTCGCATTTTTAGAAGACTAACGTGCAACTCTTCCACATTATTCGGCATATTGATACTCTCGCTCTGCAGCTGCTGAGAATGCTTGCTATGTTTACCGACAAGGTTCTCGTTTTCCTTTTGCAGTCTGCAAAGAAGATTCATATAGGTTTTCAATCAACGCTTTAATCAGAAATGTCACAATAAAGGTAAAAATAATAGACAAGTTTTTCTTACGCGATAAGGTGCCTCTGTACTTCTTCTCGGCCGCGCGTTAATTTCACAAGCTCGTCCTTAACGTTTCTCTGAACGTGCTCGAAAGCCTTTTTCATTTCGGTTAAAACTTGTTGCAACGTTTGCGAGGTAGCAGCAAGGTCGGCTACTTTGATCTTATGTTCTTCTTTCTTCTCATTCCATTTCTCCTCCATTTCTTTGCGAAACTCCACTTCCTTGGCCAAATCTTCCTTCTGCGCTTGCAACATACGTTCAGAGTCTGACAAGTGTTTTTCAAAATCTTTGGCGGATGCTTGCATTTTAACTAATTGCGCTTCATAATTCGCGCACATATCACACGCCGACTCGGAGGAGGCTGATTCCTGTTGCCTTCTCTGCGTCTGTACCTCCTTACATTTCTGTAGCTCGTCGTCCGTTGCACGCAGCTTTTCTTTCAAGGCTTTAATTTCTTCTTCGAGAGGGACTACCAGCGAGCGCAAAACTTCTGCATCTTCTTGTGCCTGCGGAGGAATATTTTTCGTATTTTTGCGCAACTCGGCTAGTTCATAATAAAAGGGGAGTAAAAAAAAGGGGAGGAGAGGAGAGGGGTAATAAAATAAACATCTCGCAACGATGTTCAAATGATTAATGAACGCTCTCTGAAATGCGGTGCTACTCGATTAAACTCATCGCAGAAAAGTTTGAAAACCATAACGTTTTATGCTTACGTACATATCTTTTTACCTTCCTCATGCTTTCCTCGAGATTGTCAGGACCTAAAGATAAAGCATCTGCCCCTAATTGCGAAACTACTTTTCTAGCTATTGTCTTTGTTACTGTAGAAAGAGAAATCTGCGGGCCATCCATAGGTAACTGCGATTTTAACAGCGCATTGTCTTCCTGCAACTTGGACATGGTGAATTTTAATTTAGCCACTTCTGTATCTAACTGTTTACGCGAACACGAAGATTCCTCCACTGTTTCGTGGATGACCCTTTGCAACGACGCTATTTCCTCCTGCGCCCTTCGCTTCTCGACAAGGATATCATTTTGTATTTTCAAATCTGCGACAACTAGTTGGCTCTTTGCCTCGTCCAACTCGTTCTTCAATTTTGCATTTTCTTTTTGCAAACACGTATTGTCTTGCAATCTTCGCTTTAACTCTTCTGCAAAGAAAGTTTGTCAGTAACGGTGTACCTGTACCATGTCGAGCTTTTTAACCTTGTTCTTGATAAATTTGTTCCTGATAAATTATCGTTATCATAATCATACAGATTCACCTTCTTTTTGGAGAAACAATTCCTTCATCTTAGCCCTTTGAACATTGAATTCTTCTCGCATCTTAACATTCTCCGCTTCCAGTTTATTTATCTTCTCCAGTACGTCCTCTAAATTGTATGAAAAAATGATTTGTCGGTAATAGAGAGAATAAATGTAAACGGTAAGATCGGCGAGGACCATTGGAAAAAGGATACGGAGCATGCTGAGGGGAAGGAATCGGTGTCCCGAATGGACATGTCGCAAAATGATTCCAAGTAATAAATGTCATTAATAGGAAAGTTACTACAGAAATATTTGTGAAAATGTGTCCGCGTGGAACGTACCACTTCCATTCATGTCGAGCGTATTCTCCTGCGTATGATTTTCCATTATTCGGTGATTCGGTGATTCGGTGATTAGATGTAATTGAACCGAATTTTGTCGGGGTGGGTCACTGTTTTTCGTGCAAGATAGAAAAATGTAACGTCGAACTGTCCTCGGCGGAACCTTTCGGTAACATTATGGCACACATGCCCGCAACAGCTTCTAAATTTCAGTGACATTCATTTTCTCGACGAGACCAGAATCGCAATCACACGCTAGCCATGCAACACAACGTTTCGTTCATCGAAACAGAAAATCAACCTCAACAATTTAGCGGCCTAGTCGCGACTCGCGTGTGTATTATCAGTATCAGCACTTGTTCATCAATCAGTATCGATATTACAAAGGCAGTGCAATCGATAATCGAGTGGTCGCAATCGATCGCAACGAAATATCGTTCGTCACAGCCGATGGTTGTTTAAAAATCGCACACCGGAGAGTCGGAGAGTTGACGGCGACGAGTAATACATGCCGCAATTGAACGTAAATCAATAACATTTTCGATCACAGTCCACGTCGACGTGTAACGACATCGATAGGAACTAATCGAGATTTCTTTCAATTGTATGAACCAGGTCTGTCTCGTACTTTACGTTATATAATCTGCAATCCAATAACGAGAAGCATTCGTCGAACACGCGGTTCCCTGCTTGCCACACGATTTTCTACAAACACTTTTCGACATTACTACGCGTGCCTCTCCTACATGTGCTTACAAGTACGTAGCTTGTATGCATTATTATTATCACATGTACTACGTACATGTGTGTTCGGTAGGCTTTTAATCGATAAATGCAACATTTTATTTGTACATTTGTGGAATGAAATTTTCTTCAACTGCACAGAACGCTTCGTAAAAGTCGATAAATTCAAGCCTGACGCTACGATAATGCTGCATCGATGTTCTACTTTACCAGCCCAATGACGAGATATAGATTGTGTGTTGTGCGACTGGTCGTTGGTAAAATTAGTGCCGTAAAAGTGAAACAATCCGAGTAGATAAAAGCATGATTGCCAATGGACATGAAACAAGAATCTCGGTTAATTGTAAGAATCCTAGAGGCATAAGACGGCGATTGTGAGTTTTGTTTGAAAAATTTCTGTGAAAATTCCAACCAATTGGATAGAAGAGCTATTGGAAAGTCGGCGTCCTCATTGGAAGAAAGTATAGTGCAGAGAGCAGCTGGGAGAAGACAGCAGTGTGCACGCTCGTATGAAACTTGTGACTTGTACATTGTACGTATTAAATATATGTACGGCCACTGAACCGTTGCAGGCCTTAATATCGAAATATCGATTAAAAAGAAATTCGGCGTCGTGGCGTCCTCTAATTGTAAGAATACAAATAAAAGAAGAGAAAAGCTTAATAAGTGAAACTGTGCAAGCACCCAATCACCTTCGGGGGCAGTTTTTAAATATCCGTTTCGGCTCTTTTTTTCGTTTGATTCGTGACTCCTGTTCCCGTTTGAGCGGCGATACTTCACGTGCGGTTGCTCGAGGCACGAAGATTCATCGTCCTGTGGTAACAGATGGGCTGTGTGCAGGGGTTGCAAGCGTAACAATTTCTTTGGAAATTTGATTTTTAATCAATCTCGATCGTACAGCAAAACGGCGAAAAAAAGTTGTTTCGTTTCTGCTGCGAATAATCTAGCCCCGGATCACCGAATCGGCAAGGAAAACTTGCTTTTAAATACGTTCATTCTCGGACAGGTGAGCGGGTGATGCGGGTGGGCGATTAATATTTCGCCGAACGTTCCATTCTGTTAGAAATATATTTTCTAGCATTCTGTTTAATCTCTCTGTCTGGTGTTGTTTTTTTCTTTTCGCCTAAACGAAATCTACGTTGCATCGCGAAATAGAATAATAACGTAAGGTACAGTGATCGGCACCTCGGTGCTAGCTTTTCGTCGAGTAATCTAGGTGTGATCTCGAAGAGGGGAAAGTACGTAATAAATAGGCTAACGAGGAGAAAGGATCGTAGATCGAACGAAGATGTACGGTATCAATGGTCTGTTATGAGAAACGGTGCGATTAGGGATTTGTACGAACTTTGCTTTACATTGAGTGAGCATCTTTTCCATCGTTGATTGGAATGAAAAAATGCGGCGAGAGTGCACGTGGGAAATGTTCGTTTCGCCGAGTCGAATTGTTAGACCGTAGAGGAATATATTGGAGAATTTTCATTTCAGAATGGCCCGTGGACAACAAAAGATTCAATCGCAAGCTAAGGCAGCGGAGAAGGCGGCAAAAGTAAAAAAGCAACAGGGACACAGCGCGAATGATCAGAAGAAAGCAGCGCAGAAGGCTTTGGTACACGTATGCGTAGTTTGTAAGGTTGGTAGGCCGGCTATATTGAACGCGGCGTCGCGGCGTTCAAACGGTTCTGTAACGAAGAATATGACACGTTTCTAGGCACAAATGCCGGACCCAAAAACTTACAAGCAACACTTTGAGAATAAGCATCCGAAGAATGACCTACCGGAGGATTTGAAGAACATATGAGAGTACGATATTGTGCGAGGACACTTAGGGCTGCGATGAAGCGGAAGGAGAAAACGTTACTTACGAAGGAGAAAGTGATACAGTTGGACGTTGAGCCAATCATTAAATAGTACTGAAAGGAAAAAATAAATTACACCCTGTTAGTGTTTTGAGACAAACTGTTGCACACAATTAACAAATGACTTTCCGTGCACAGCCCCAAACAATTATAGCACTATCGACGACTCGCTTGCAGGAGATAATTTTTCCGTTCCCTCCAAAGATATTCAGCGTTCTACATTTAATAGACGACCGCTGGGTTCTTGCTTAAGCAATTGAACGTGTACATTGCTAAGAAATAATGTTTATCCGTTTAGCAGAACGGTTGCAACTATTCGTGAACGCTATAACGTTGCACGCGAGCAAAGCAATATTTATTACACGACGTTTAATTTTCTATAATTAGGAGAAATATGGCGAAGCGATATCTTGCATTCGCAGTTAGATTACACGGTATCCAAGCATCGAGAATCTATGGATTGTAATAGAGAAGATGATTCGACTAATGCGAGAAAAAAGATACTGCCATTTTACAGTGTTTCTGCCAATTAATTAGTCCAACAATAACGATAAACGGTATTAACGGTATTAACGGTATTACATATGTTTAGAATGTTGTAACGCGTAACTCTGTTCACGAGTTACTTAATTACTAAGTTTTCTTCTACACGAGCCTTGATTTTGATTAAATATCAATTATTTGCTTTTTACGTGCGATCTTCTCGCGCGGTGAACGTGTATTGTTTGTTTAGTGCTAGAAAATTCATTGTTCTTTCGTACTGTTTGTGAGAATAATCGATCGGTAGTTTGTTAATTTGTCCTATTCGTACGTTTTTCTCATTGTCGGATCTGTTTTTTCGAGAATGTTTCGAATCGAACTGTACATTTTCCTTGTTGTGCACTATTTCTAAGAAGAATTTATCGTAAAGCATTACGAAATCGGGTAGTATTGAATAAAGAATCTGTTATTCTGGGAAGCTCGTAAACATAAGTTTTACTACGTCATAAGGAATGCTTGAGAGATACGCAGAATAATCCCCCATTGAAGATTTCACCCTAAATGTCCGGTACCGATGAGGTTTACGGAAATGTTTAGCATGCGTTCAACGTAGAAATAAGTATGCGAATGATGTAATTTGTTCTTACGAAACAATTATACAATTTTACACCAGAAATTCACACTTTTTGCTTTTTTGTCAAATCTTTTACGATCATCCCAAACAATAGGAAAAGTTTGTGAAAATTTGAGAAAACGTCAAGTTTGTTAATATTCTGTTGACAGTGAAATTCAATCGTAAGCAACTGTAACGGTATAGATAAACATTGAATAGTTGCATTATATGGTCGGTCGAAAATATTAATTGAAATTTCGTTTCGACGCGCCGCGAAACGTGTCTTGTTTTTCGAGCTGCTTAGGGTTGGAAAATAAAGAAAAGTTTATTTGGAAAAGCTTTACTGTAGAAACGGCCTATACTCTTTCTGCCTATCGCATAGCTTTTTCTATCGCGCTGTCGAGTTGTGCTGTGTCACGAATGTTTATCAACTATTTCAAGCGGGGAGAAAATTACATCATGCAATTCGTGAAATCCCAGATGTTACACATCTATATATATGCACATACGTGCAGATGCCTGGTCACTGGCCATCTTTCACTGTCACAGAACGTTGTCCTCCGGACGGTTATACTTGATACTTTCTAGCGAGCTGAGAATAATAATAATAATAACAACAACAATAATAGTAATAATAATAGTAGCAATAAGTAAATTTGATTTCCGTTCTGAATCATTTTTCTCGGTGGCCGCGATATTTGGTGGCAATTGTGCTTTCGGTGGTTTCACGGTAGGAGAAGTTGCGATCGCTTTGCCGAAAGGTAAGACACATACATATGCACATATTGTATACTGTTTTATTTCACCTGATTTTATTCCTCTTAAACGGGTCAGAGGATAAGAATATTCTTCAATTGGCCGTTTAGAGTTTCCAGTCGTTTAGGGTCGAGAGGAAGGTACGTTACGGTAAAATATGCTTGATCAGAAAAAAAAAGAACGAAAGAATGTAGTACGCGTTACTTCTTGGAACTGTATACGCGTTAAAATGACGGTGGCCAATTGGCCTCTTAGCCCGATAACTTTTGATAGTTTATCCGGATGTCGCAACCAATATTGCTATAATCTAATCGCGAAAGCGGCCGATTCGAACAAGATTCGAATACATACTGTGAATTGCGAGTGTGATTAGGAAATTTCTTGAAACGAAAGAATGTCGATGTCGAGTTGTAAGTAACGAAAGAGTGCGTACAGGTCATCTGTCGTGTACACGTAGAATGTAGAATGTAGGATATAGAATATAGAATATCTCGACCCCTTCTACGCTTCGTGCAACAACAAAATACCCCACGAATAACAATCGACGGAAGAAAATCAGCTGCTTTATCTTTGTACTTTCTGCCTACGACAGAAATATCAAGCAATAAACAATGAACTCTGTATCTTGTACGTATTATACATGCACGTACATGTGAATACATACATACATAGATGCATGCGTAGGTATATAGGTACATGTGCATATACACTTGTGCGTACAAGCAAGTGTTACTAATTCATCGTCGCCGCCATTGTTCTTCCGTTTGCCTGATAATTTCAGCGATGAAATATTAATTTCAGTTCAGTGGAAGAAAGGGAGAAATGATGGACTCGGTGTTTCGCACCAGGTCTCTCGGCACCGCCGCGGAGGGTGTTCGGGATCAGTACGCGGATGGAAGGGCCGCGAAAGTATGGGAGGTGTTTATCGGCGACAAGAAGCAGAGGACCCAGAATTATCGAGACTTCCTTGTTGGATTGTTGCGGGAGAAAGGATGCCGGAAAATTTTGGACGTGGCATGCGGGACTGGGGTGGACTCGGTGATGCTCTTGGAAGAGGGTTTCGAAGTCGTCAGTCTTGATGCTTCGGATAAAATGTTGAAGTACGCTCTGAAAGCCAGATGGGAGCGTCGAAAGGAAGCAGCCTTCGATAACTGGGGTGAATGTTTATTCCAACGCGACGCTTACGCTCTATTATTAAGTTAATAAGCGCAGCTGCAAGAAATATTCGTGTATTTCGATCATCTTTGTCAAGCTTCTTGCCTCGCGAGCGTGCACAGATATATGTACGCCTCTTTTCTTTCTACAACGCGAAACTTGTTCTTTCGAGGGAAAGGAATACAACGGAATACGACGTTCTATAGAAAAAAACAAATTGTGAAATGATCCATGAGATGAACGTTCTTAAACGTTTTTTCTGCGTCGTTTCTTCTCTCTGTCGAAAAGAACTGACCGTTATCGCTTATCGTGCCGGGAGGGAGAGAAAGAGATAGAAGGGATCAGAATTTTATCCAAGGTCAATCAATCGCACGAAAGTCTTTACTTTCTCTCTTCCATTCTTCGTCCCAACTTTGTTCCACTTTCAACAGTCACAATTGTCCCAGTTTCCTTTCCTTCACCTCGAATCGTAATCGAACGTAATGCTTCTTTCTCTAGTTATCGAGGAGGCAAATTGGCTGTGTTTGCCGAAAGACATTCATCATCTGATCGGCGACGGATTCGATGCGGTTATTTGTCTTGGAAACAGTTTCGCTCACATGCCGGACACGTTTGACGATCAGAGGGAGCAGAGGTAAAGGCCAAAAGCACAAGTCTTTCGTTTGGTTATGGGTTTAAGGCTATCAGCTATCGGCTATCACTATCGGCTATCGGCTGGAAAGGATTGAACGTTTGATCGAATGGTTAATTGTAGGCAGGCGTTGCTGAATTTCGAACGTTGCGTGAAACCCGGTGGTTTACTCCTGATCGATCACAGAAATTATGATTACATAATCGAGACCGGCGATATACCGCCAAAGTGCATATATTATAATGTGAGTTGATAAGCTTCCAGGCTTGGAGCGGATGAATTTATACTTTCTTAAGAAAAGTACCCTCGCTTTCACCGCGATTTTCTAGCGCGTAATAAACGACGGTTGCTGATACGGGTGAACATTTCAGAGCCAACACATGACCAATATCAAGGCTTCGGTGCTGTTCGTTTCCGGAAAGCCATCGATCGTCACTCTGGACTATATGATCACTTTGGACGATGCGGAGAACGAAGACGATAATGGAGCACACGTCAGCGAATTCCGACTTTCTTATTACCCGCACAGACTGAACGTGTTCAGGGATATGTTGGACGAGGCATTTCACTACAGAGCGAAGCATACCATATACGGTGACTTCAAGCACCTGGAGGAAGTGAAACACCCTGGCTTCTACATCCACGTGATGGAGAAGCCAGCATAAAGCTTTCCGCGATAAGTGTGTTCATTTCCAAAGTGACATTTCCAGAAGCAGCGAGTAGCGCAGCGCCCGGAGAGAGATTTTCCTCGCGTAGCTCTTATTCATTTCGAATAGCCGTTACCGATCTAGAAATCTGAAATAGCCTTCTGGAATCACACTTTACGACATGACCTGTTTATCTTATACTTACTACATATTACATATCCATAGCCATATCCATATAAATATATACATATTTTTCTACTGCCTGGGCTGTGTTGTATTATTCTATTGTTGCGTTGCAAATTGTTGGAGAAACGGGGAGTGAGGAGACGTGCGATTGATAGAAGAATCAAAAGAACGGCACAGTTCGTTCGAATTTTAATGTTTTTTTATTATAAGTTCGAAAGCAGCTCTCTTTTGAGTATTCTAATCAGGCTTCGTTCGATGCTACAGTTTGATCTCTCGACGACACGATTTTTCATTTCATAGTTTATGCTCTTTTGTCGTTTGCTTTTGCTTTTTTTTACTTCGCCTCGGTAGTTTTGAGCGGTCGTTGACGAGAATTCGCGAACCGACGCGGCGGATCTTTTGGGTCGACTGGACCCGGGTAGAGAAGGGGCAGAAAACAAGATTGGGAAGACTGGCAATAAATTTCGAATGCAGATACTCGGCGGGTACCCTGCGATTGACGCTCGATTCTGCGATGCCGGTCGGACAGTGTTTAAGCATAAGGTACGTATCCTTTTTTCCATTTAGCACGGAGTAGAAGTTTTCGGTGAAATGGTTGGCTACTATCTTAAGAGGAACGATATTTACAGAATTCAGCATTGGCTAGAAATTGGGGGATGATCGGCAGCCATTCTATTTCCTCTCTGAATATTCCACGAAGAAGACAGTCGGTCGTGCAATATCGTTCGTCGACGACCGCTCGAACTGAAAGCAACAAGAAGAAGAGGAACGCGGCGCACAGCGGTCGTTCTCTCTGGCATTCGCCTAGATCGCCCGATCGGATTTCACACGATCAGCTTCGCAACGCATCTCGGCGCTCGTCGCTCGTCGATTCGCCAGCACCACGGAAATCGGCGTACACTTTAGATCGGAACGACTCTATTTGCTGCCCGAGAGAATTTCTTTTCTCGTATTATCGCGATCCACTGTCGTTCATTGCGCGCAATACACAATCGCAAGCTGTCGTTCTCGCGAGCCAACAATGGATCGATTCGTCAAGTTTATCGTTGTTACGTGTCTGTTAGTCGCGGCAACTTGCAGACGCATCAATTACGTAGAAGAATCGAGATCGATTAAAAGACAGCTGTCTGTTGTAACGTAGACGTGGATAGTGCCGACCGAGTTTCCGTTGCGTTCGATCATCGAAGAGCAGTTTCCGGAAATGACGAGGACAGAATGTACAAGGCCGAGGACCTGATTGCAGTGCAACGAATTGCCCATATAGAAAAATGGACGAAGTGTTAGTTATAGCAAAAATTCCCCCCGCCCCTTTATCTTTCTAATAATAACAATAACAATGATAATAATAATAACAAGAACAATAATCATAATCGTAATAATAGTAGTAATAATAATAATAATATATTTCTTCCTGATTTCTTTGTTATTCCGCCCCACAGCTACTATATGTTCACAACTATATTTTCACAAAAATTCGATACGTTTACGGCTTCTTCGATCGTCCAAGTCGCCGTCGTCGTCGACGTAGTTAAAACAGACGTACACGTCTCTTATAAATTGAAAATGAAAGTGACCGAAGATGTGCAATTAGAAAACAGATGTAGAAAATAAACTTGACCCATGTCGCATGGGTTCTCGGGGATTTTCATAACGATTTTCAAACGTGTAAACGACGACGACGACAATAAGTTGCGTCGGAACGCTCTTCACTTCAGCACAGCGATAATACGTTATTGCAAAGTAGCTGATATATAAAAAATTGTAGTATCACATGTTTGTCATTCCTTGTTTCGTCGCGGTGATGACCGCGGGCATCGCAGCTGAAAACCACCCTTGCCAGCCACCCCCGTTTTATAAATTGCGCTTCGCTACTGTTATATTAGCCGATTCGATCCATTAGGAAGAAGGACATCGAGATTTGTGAATATTTCGCGGATCGTGAGTCTCGAATAGTCCATCCCCAAGTTTAATTATCGAATTTTCGAAAAGTTGTTGCGAAACTTTACTACTTGGAACGTTGTGCCTTCTGTTGGCAAGTTGGAATGGTATATAGGCGTAAATAGAAGTGTGTTGGATAGAATACGGCGATGCTAGTAGGGGAGTAAATGGTTTGAGCGGTACGTTGGATGACTTACGAGCCCAGATTGGTGGGCTCTCGTGGTCGCGGACGAGGATACGTGCGCGAGGAGAGAACCGAGGACTGGACAATCTTTTCTCCGACTCGAGCATCACTCCGGGCATCGTTTAATTCGATACTGTAATTCGTACTGCGATACGAAGATACGTAACGAGCATAAAAGTAAGAAAACAGAGAAAAATGAAACGATATGAGAAATGTTGCCAGAATGATCCTCTGGCGAATTGAGTTTGAACAGTATTATAGATCGATGTTTCGGATATGCAGATGCAGCGTTAATGAATGAGCAAACGCACCGTTCTCGATCGTTCTTGATCGACGCGCGTAAGCGGTTAGCAAACGTTTCAACGGCATGCTAAACTTTCGCGCTCGGTTCAAAGTGTATAGCTATACCGTATTCGCCGCTAAAATTTAATTAACAAAGTCCTCGCAACTGTTTGACAATTCATGATACTTTTGCTGTTGATGTTGCCCTTTTCAATGCCCTCTCGGCGTAACATCGCGTAATTAAAGCTATTTTTTCATCCCTCATACAGGCATGTACACAGAAGCGCGCATTTATTCATTCGTCTTGCTCGCCTCTACTTAATATTTATAGTATTTACAGGCAGAAATATTCTTGTCAGCGCGTTTGCCCGTGTTCCCTTCGCGTCTGTGGTACTATGGAAACTGTTTGGCTCCGCGGAACCGTTTTCGGGTAACGTCGACCTTTCTTTTAATATCGCTATGTATTCGGATTTGTGTGAAATAGCTGGAAGGGGCGTGAAAATCCTACGAGACAGTATGAACGGGAAAGTAGGAAGGGAAATTGGCAAGCGAATACATATATGCATTTCATAGAAGAAGGGAAAAAGTGGAATGGAATTAATCGCGAGCAATAGTTAAACTCGAGCAGATGTGATGGGTGCTCCTGAATTGATGGACACTTTGCTTATTGAATTCGCGGCGCACGATTGCAGCGTCGCACAGTGGGGTATCTTGCCTCGAAAAGCTGGCCAAAAAACAAAATTTTCTTTTTGTCCAAAATGAATAATACTTGGCTCATATGTTCCTAAGTATGTATGCAAGTAAACTACCGCATTTTTTTATGCGTAAAGCGCATTATTTAGCAACGAATTGAGGTTCCAAAGTCAACAGTTTTCGGGCTCGTAGAAAATATCAAAAAACATTACGGAAGTGTTAATTACAAGTGCAGTGTTTAAGATGTGGCATAAAAATTTATATAGGATGCAGAGGAAGGTATGTAAAGCATTTCTGTAGCATTTTTTATTTACTTTCTTTTGTAGTTTTGAAAATATAAGGATTCGAAAACAGATTTTTTTTTCCCGCGAAACCAAATGTATAATATTCAGTAACTTTTTTGTACCCCAAAGCACCTCTTTGATTTTTGGTTATTCTATTGCTTAGACACTGCTTTATATAATTCTTAAAGAGTCAGGTGCCAAGAAGTGCCATAAATACATATTTTTATACAGCGAAGAGTTGTACTTTGACTGTTAATTTTCGAGATTTTGTCCAATAAAGACAAGTTTTAATATAACTGCAGCCTTATTACTTTCCTCTCACGTGCGATTGATAAAAAATAATTTCTTCATTATTCTAAACAAACAATTTTTTAACAAAAAAACAATTTTGTTAGTCTTGAAGGTATTAAAAAATATATTGCACTATCATAGAATGTAATAAAATGTTAAGGTAGTTCCAAATGTATCGATTAATTAGCTAAAATATTTTTCGCCAGCTTTTCGGGGCAAATACTGTGCGTCGGATCGCATGTACGTATGTATACAAGTGGGTGTATTTTTATTGGGGTATTCGCGATGTAGGAAACGATATTGTTAAAGGTCTCGCATTCCCGACGAGTCTATTCTATCGGCTTAAGCTAAGCAAACGTACACCTATAGAGGCTTATTCGATTAATCGCGTATTTTCTCTACTAGTGAGATCAGTACTTTCCATCTTTGATTGTCCTTCAGAATTATGTTGCTCAATGTTGTTCCTCGAGGCGGCAGCAACCGAAACATGTATTATACGCATAAGTATAGGTACAAGTGCAAGTTCAAGCACATGCATATGTATATTCTCGTTGTTGAATCGCAGTTTACTTCGGTATAGAAGCTGCGCCGGGGCCGAGGAAAGGATCTTTGCTTTCCTTTCCTTTTTTTATCGTTGCAAACGCGCTGCCACGAACACACGCGCTATCTCATCAATCTCTCTCGCTCTTACTCTCTCTACGTATGTATGTATGTATATATTTATAATATGTATACGTATATGCAGGCGGATGCATATATGCGTATACACGTCGTCGCAGTTACAAGATAATATATACACCTATATTTCTATGGTATTGCTGTTTGGCTTCCGTGAATGCCATGTGAGCGCTGCATTATGTTACGCTTTGCCATATGCATATGTAAGAAAGTGTTTCGCGTCGTGCCCTTCTTCTTTTTCATTCCGACGGAACGAAAGCCGCGGGAACGCTGCCATTCGAGACGCGGCGCGGTCTCGATTCTCGCAAACGTCGAATAAAATAGCCGAAGCAACGAGGAATTGCAGCATGCTTCGGCACGCTTATTTAGAACAATAGACATGCCCTTTGACCTTTGCCGCTCGTCTGCTCTACGCGTTCATCTTGCAATTCCTCCCCGTCGAGGAGCCACCGCTTCGATTACGTTATTGGCATTGGTGTTGTTCGAAGACCGAGTCAAGTTCCGATAGATACCGACCGAAGAATGGATAAGACAGTCGATAGTCGATAGTTTGTCCGCGGTCGATGAAAGCTTTCGCTTGCTAAAGACTACTCGTCTGTTCGTGAAATCTCGAGTATTCGTTCCTTGATATTGAAATAAAAATGAGCCACGTTCGGGGGGAAGGTAAGCAACATTTTTTTCCTTGTCCACCCTTGTCCAATTAACTGATTAACATCTGCAGTTAGTAAGGACGAATTAAGAACGGGACAAACGGGCCGTTTGGTTGATCGCTCTCGGATTACATACTCTATACGCGTGAAATTGCTATACGACGTATTCCATCTTTGCTACGACCAACCCCTCTCTCGTTTCTTTCGCTGCAAAACTGTTTGGCGCAAAGAAAAATTCATCGCGCGCCTCCACGAGTCTAGCTGACTGAGATTCCCAAAGATTTGTGTAAACCTACGATTACGGTGCGCGCCAGCGCTCTGTGTGTGTGTGTGTGTGTGTTGTTTTACGTAGAACGTGAGTACATACTTGTGTCCGGAATTAGTTTGATGCTCTCGTTAAACGTTCGATGTCTCGAAGAAGCCGTTGAAAGCAGTATGCGAATCTTCTGTTTTCATTCGATCGAGAGGTGTTTTGGCCATGCAAAAATATGCCAGACTGTATTTACCAGCGAAAGTTCCTCCGGATTCGCTGCAGCTCGCTGAACACCAGGCGTCGTGTTAGGGTCTTGCGGCGCGGTGAAATTTCACAGAGACAGTCACGCCTACAAATGTATCGTCTCGTCAGGGTGAAAAGAGTTGGCCAAATGTTGCACGTGCACATTTGTGTATGTACGTTTTCTCTCGGAGGAACATCGGCTGCAATGGTTCGCGGGAGAGCAACAGTTCCGACGATTCAGCCCGAGAAGTTGTGGCAGCGATCTGCCCGCAATCCTGGCGCGATGGAGAAAAGGGAGTATCGGAAAGGGCGGCAGTTAATTGGGGCGATTTCTGCTGGAAGTGTATCGAGGGGCACGAACGGCCGTAGCCGCAAGATCTTTCACAAGTAATCCCTGGGCCTGGGCGGAGGCCTCTTTCTGTCGCCCCTGTCCGCGGCGGGGCCGCTCTGTTCCCTGTCGTCTGTACATTCGAGCATCTGCGTAGTCTCCGTGGCATCCGACGGACTGATGGGTTGCGTTGCGAGCGGTGCCAACGGTGCCGCTCCCTTGTTCCTCGATTTGCTTCGTCTCTTCTTCAAGATCAACGGCCCCAGAGCCGCGGGATCGTCTCCCCTGGAGGTGGACGCTTGGGTCAGCCTCTCCAGCAACTCTTTGCTGACGTCCCTCGAGGAGCTCTTGTAGTCGCTGTCCTTTAGCCTGTCTTGCTGCGCTTGATGATGGTGATGATGATGGTGATGGTGTTCCAGAAGCTTGGGCCGCTCGGTAGTCGTCCCCTGCTCCCTGTAACACTCCGTGGCCACCGTCGACGTTGACGTCGACGCGCTCGCTATGCCGACCTTTTGTTCACCTACACCGTTCCCCCCCGTGGTTTGCGTAGCTTGGGAGCCTTGCTGGCAGCCCGAAGAACCGTGCGATTGGCTGGCCGATTGATTTTGAGTGGAACTGCCGCTTCCACCGGTTGAAAAATTGTTGGAGCTCTTCTGTTGCTGAGGACTAGAAGCTGGAAGTCTGTTCATTAGCGTTTGCAGTATGTCTTCAATCTTGGCCAACCTCTGGTTCACTCGTTGCACTTCTAGCTTTAGATCAACTTTCACTTCGAGAACTGCAGCCAAGATCTCGCGGTCGTGGCCAGACTGGGTGGTGATCAGTCCATCGTCGTAGCTCTCCAAGCGACGCAGTTGCAGCTGTTTGGAATCGCTAGCGGTTTGCTGTTGCTGGTGTTGGTGGTGGTGGTGGTGGTGTTGGTGGTGCTGCTGCTGTTGCCCGTCTTTTGCGTTTTCTGCGTCGCCCGATTCTTCGATGGTGCCGCTGAGCTTGGCGAATTTCGGGAATATTTTGTTGCTGCCGGCGCTGGAGCTGGGTCGGGCGTCTCGTGCGCTCAGAGATCGTTTGAACGTATCCACGCCTGTGCCCGTCTCGCTTCCGGAATCAAGGCTGGAGCTTCCTGCGAAAGTCGAGGACCTTCTTACAATTTTCCCGCGATAATTTAATTCACCCATATTTTACAGCAGTTCGCGCGGATTGGCCCATCTGCGCTGCCGAAAATATTTGTTACGTCGTGCACTAGTTTCATCGCGAACAACTAGCCCTCGGAGTAGCGGAGTTTCGAGGCGACGCTGTAAATGTACGTACATACAGATGCATATGTATATTCAGTGGTATGTACGTGACGTCGCGTCCCGTCGCACAGTGGTCCCAAAGCCCGAAAACGTGGTCAATACCCCAAAAATCAATTTTTTCGTATGGTCATTTTAATCGTTGCTTAGGGTACTTTATTGATGTCCCTATGGTGGGGTGTAAGTCAAAAACGTCTCATTTTTATACCCGACAAGCAATTGCAATGCAAACATTAGTCTTTTTAGTCAAGCATTTGTTCGCGAAGGTGAGCGTAAGTGTACACCGTTCAGTGTAAAGCGTATAACTTTTTTTAGCATAAAGTAATTTAAATTCTGTAAAATGGATGCTGTTTGTGGAAGTAAGTACAATGCTTTATAGTAGGTGTATTTTAAAAATTGATAACCATTAAATGTGTAAATCAGGAAATGTTTTGTACAAAATAAGGTATAAAATGTGACGAGTAAACTGTTTTCATGTAGGCAAAAAGTTGTAGATCCTGCCATATCCCGCGGTAACTTTTTTTTTAGGCATTTAGTTTATACTGTTATCTTGCAATGTGAGAAAAATTAGCTGCAGATACCTGCAGATGCACTTATGGCGCCATTTTCCGTATTCATTTAATTCGTATTCCGTATTCCGTTTTTATTTCATTTTATTTATTTAATTTATACGCATTTCTTCAATTTCTCTAATAAACATATTTAGATAAGAGATGTACCCAATCGTTATTTATAAACACTGCAAGACTCCCAATTACTGCGAATTTTGAAGAATATTAAAATGAAGCATTTTGTTTTTCAATTATAGTGTAATAAAAATGATTTGACAAAAAAATGTTTCAGACAAAACTTAATCAGTATTCAGCCTTCTACAAATATCAATATAAGAAATTGTACAAAATCTTTTTTTTAATAACAAATTAAAGGTGACCTTCAATTTATAAATGTTATTATATATTTTTGACGATAGAATATGATACCTGACATCGATACGAATTCAACGACCTACCACACTATTACCTTAAGTGTTCAAATCACGCTACAATAATTTTGTGCACGTTTTCGGGATTTGGGACGTTTTCGGGCGAAAAAGCCCGAAAACGTGGCCAAAAGTGAAAAAAAGGTTTTGTCTAATTTTTAAAATGTGTAAACTGTTATTCATTTATGAACTATTGCTGCATCATCTTCTATCGAATTCAACGTTAATAATTTCTTCCTCTAAGAGATATGCAGCTTCAAACATACTAGTATTAGAAAGGGGATTTTTTCAACTAAAACTAGAAATTATGTTACGATTCACTGTCGATGTATTAAAATAATCTATGAATGTTGGTGTTATCTAATGTGCTCTAGCATCATATTTCCATTGATTTTATTACTTTTAAAAAATTGCTAAGGCTGTGGTACTTAAAACTGCAAGATCTATATATTTTTTTTCTTTATTTAAGCAAATAGTTGTGAATAAAGCAAAGTTAAGTGCCCATTTTTTGTTTAAAGTAAAGCTTAAAGGTCGCAGAACAAGTTCCGATTGAAATTCGCTGCGACCTTACGAATTATCGTCATTTGTTTATCGCCTTCCATTGTGATCTTCCTTTCATCAGCTTTGGAACAGTGTTCCATGTGTATTCTTTCAGTGCTTTATTTTTGTAAACTATTTATAACGCCTTAGTTACTGTTTTATTACTTTCTTTCTCTGAATAACAATAGCCGTATCATAATCCCTTGATGCTTCGCTGGGGAGGCCACACTTTGGAACGGCTCTATGTGTAGTAACATTGGGGCTATATTTAGAATATAAAAGTCTAAACCTGAAATTTAACTGTATTGGCATTAATTATAATAAAATTATAAAATATTAGTAATAAATATTAATTATAAAATTAATAAAATATTGGTAATAACTGTATTAACATTAAATTTTACATTGTTTACTTTCTGAAGTCATTTTATTATAATATATACCAATAATATACCAAATATATTGAAATTTTACTTTTGGCCACGTTTTTGGGCTTTTTCGCCACTGTGCGTCGCGTCGTTTGGGAAAAAAGTGTCCCTTTTGGCCTACCCTTTGTATCGTTGAGATCGTCCTTCACCTACCTAGAAATCTCCGTGAAAATCTCTGTAGTGTTACGATAGTTGGGGAGATATGTAAATGAATAGCAATACCTAACAGCCGTCCCCACTTTCCAGCCCTTCCCTTCGCGCCCGTGCTTTCCTCCGCAGCGGAAAGCTTCCTTGCGTGAGACGACTCGCCCTCTTTGCCGTCTTTCCCGTCCTTCCCGTCTTTTCCGTCTTTTCCGTCTCCTTTCTCTACGTCCGCAGCAGGTCTCTCCCTGCGGAACCTGAATAGAAAAAGTAGAGAGCAAAAATGCTCGCGTTTAGTGACGTCGACGGGATTCGATTGCGTCTATTTACATTACTGGGGATTGAGAGGCCATCTTCACTAGGCGATCAATGGGCGCGGGGTGGAGGGGAAATAATAACATATTACATGGTGTATACAAGTCGTGGGTAGGAAATTAATTTGTCTCCTTTTTTGCCATCGTGAAGCTCGACGCGATCGGCGAGCATCGACTATCATTCTTCGTTGTCTGTTATCAATGTTGTTTTCTTAGGGCTGAGCAGTTGCGTTTATATTCATATGTAATATGTATATGTACATGTATGTATTATGTATATATGTATGTATAGTAGTGAAGAATCATCCTGCTCTTTTCTTTTGCTTTTTTTATTCTGCCTGATTCTTTTTGTGGCAAATGAGTAAAGTTTGTTCTACCGAGGCTAGAAAAAGGGAGACAGCTCCGGCGGTGTTGACGAGCAACCTACTTACTTTGGTGTGCCTACGGGATTCGAGAAAAATATGCTCAGTGATGACAAGTTGCCGGTAAAACATACGGGGAAACCTGACGGCGTTGATGAATAGATCGTGGCCTTAAATCTGTCGTAGAAAAAGTAAGTCGGCAAATAATGCAGACCTTCTCCGATAATATCTTGTACGATGGAACTTGAAATGGGAGCATTTCGAGACTCTGCTCGACCACGATCACGGATTCATCGACGCAACGTTTCATGAAACAGTTGTAATGGTAACGAGCTGCTTGATTAACTGAAAAAACGCCATCGCGCAATCGACGCGACAACAGGAAAAGTGAAAATAATTCAACTGATTCGAATGATCGTTATCGATCGAGGCTTCTATGTCCATATTTCATTTGCTATTTCATTAATACGCATGTGATTTATAATTACCTACTTCTTTGTAAATCGCTGACAGTGTAGCAGCTTTTCAAGCAACTATTTCTCATTGTTATATACGCATATACATATGTATATACATATATGTATATGTATGCACAAGTACAGGTGACAGAGAGAGATTTGAATCCTAGAGTGTGTACATCGCATGCATTCGGCGTTGCATAAATATTGTAAAAGGATCAAATGCTTGAGGCGCAATAGAGGACCCTAATATTTCCTTTGGCAATCATTTCTCTATAAATTATCCCGACTACTATAGGATAGTATATTGTGCGGTATGTAAGGAATATTTCGATGAGCCGTGATTAAGAACACTTAAGAAGACACACTGGGGACCAGAGTGGTCCCGAAATATTGTAATAATAGTAATAACATCATCTCAATTTTTCATCACATTCACCACATTTCCGCGTAACGGCAAAAAAAATGAGCGAAAGAGATACAGAGTCCTCGGGTTCGCTGTATACAATCCTGCTTTCACTAATTGTAACAATATATATATATATATGTATATATTTCCTTTTTTTTTTTATGTGGTGGGGAAAATGCGCATAACCCTCTAAAGCCGTATATTTTACAGCACTCTAGCATTCGTCAGAACTGCGGTGATTGTAAGAAATGGCAAAGATTTTAATGGCACCGGGTGATGTGTACGCATCTAGTTGGATGCGGTTTCCAGGCAAATCGATCTCGATCTCCTTCTCTTACCCTGTGCTATGAACAATATTGCTCGATAATGGCAACGAGTGCCATTATCACTTTTCTACCAAAGGGGCGAAAAAATTGTGCGAAAAGAATTGCTTGCGAGGAAGAAGATTCAATTTGCCCAGAATGCTTTGTAGTCGTGCTGAGTGAGAATATAGGTATTATATATAGATCAGATTCTCTCTGAAGCGTGTGTACAGCGATTGCACATCCCTGATACCCTTCGAAACCTTTTCGGGATGAGTATCCTTGCTTTCGTAGGAGTACACGCGAGTTGCAAGACCGAAATACACGAGTAAAGGTAGAATAAAAACTTGCCACGAGAAAAAGAAGAAGACGAAAATCAAATGGGCTGATCCATTTTTTTGTTTGTTATGCTACTATTTCTCTCGTTTCACGAACAAACGAATAAAAATTCTGCACGGTCCATCGTTGTCGAAAGTCGCTCGTCCCGAGGTGGATCGATCTAATAATATACATATACTTATCTCGATCTCGATACTCTCGACATCGCAAAAACGTACACGCTCTCTCAAACGCAAGCGAGGCATGTCCAAAATCATCGCGTATTTAAATATATATATATATATATGTATATACAATAGAGTATATAATAATAATAGTAATAATAATAATAATAATAATAATAATAATAATAATAATAATAATAATAATAATAATAATAATAACAATAATAATAATGATGTGTACATTTATGTACATGTATACATATGTATATCTACATATATATATGCACATATGTATACATAGTATATACACATAGATAGATAGATAGAGAGAGAGAGAGATATGTATGTGAAGAGAAAGATCACAATTGAGAATAGAAATGATTATATATAACGAGATATACAACAGCAATAATAATAATAATGATAAAGATAATAATAACAATAACAATAATAATAATAATAATAATAACAACGATGGTAATATAATCGTAGTGAGAAGAATGATTAATCGAATCAATATCAATAGATAGTAATAATAATCAATAATAAGAGTGTACGTAAGAAGTAGCAAAGATGGCAATAAAAGAATGAAGAAAGATAAATAAATACGTAAGAAATGAAATTGCCTAAAACTGGGCCAGGGCGGCAGGACGTTCACGGTGAGCTCCTCGTCGGAATCCTGCTGAGACCGTCCGTTCGCGGTCCTGCTCACGCCGATCTGGGCATCCCCGTCGGTCTTGAACCTTTACGGACAACAGGCCAGCCAAGCAACGATCAACAATCAACAACAATTTACCACAACACACGAAATGTTTTGTCATTTTTTTTTTTCCCTTTTTTTTTCCAATCTCTTTAGTGCGTTTCTTTCTTTTTATGTCGATTCACTCCCTTCCTTTCTCTCGCTCGCACGCATTCGTCCTCTGGTATCCCTTTAGCTTTAGCATGTTACGTATCTAATTATGTATAGCTAATTCTAACAATAAGTCAGCACTCGAATACGTGTACACGCGTATTCCTATCGTTTCTCTACTTAAATTTATTCCTATTTCTCCCTTCTTTCTTTTCTATTATTCCTATTATTTCTGTTATTTCTATTACTTCTATTATTTCTATTATCTCTATTATTTCTTATTAAACATACCAGGAATGCGCTTGCACACAGAAAGGAAAATGGAAATATTCGTTCAAAATCGTTCATCCCTGACTCGTGCACAGTCCCTCTCACTTTCATCCTTCTCTCCGTGTCCAGCGAGATTGCCGTAAAAAAAAGAAGGAAATAAAAAAGAAAAAGAAAAGAGAAAGGAAAGAAACATATCGCCAGCCTGTGTGACTTGTGAATACAGACCAGCTGTCCACCCTGCAGTGCAGGGCCTGCACGCCTTCCGCGTGGGCGCACCGTAGAATCCAGGCTGCACGACTACATTAGTTATACATACATATGTATATGCAGATTCGTATTCGTTGGTAAAATATCATGACAAAGTTATGCAATGAAATTCTGGCATTGTGGAAAATAGTAGTGAAGCTTTCTTTCTTTCTTTCTTTCTGTCTTTCCTACAAACGAATACGCATCATTGAAATTCTAAATTAATCGACAATTTATCCGTGTCCTCCCTAAACGTTCCTTCATTCGTCCAGAAATAAAACGGCAGACTTTCTGAAAAATGTACAAACGTTTGTGGCTTTCCCACTCATCGGAAGATTCAGTAGGATAGTTTTGGTCGGAAAATGAAGGCTCGCCGAGCGAGGCGTTCGCGTCGTCATTCGTATTCGAGGTCGACGATCAACGAATCTGTTCCTACCTCGAGAAAATTTTGCGCACCAGGTGATCCTGCGCTTGATCCAGCTGGGGCTCGTTCTTTCTCCTCTCGGCTAGTTCCTTTTCCCGACGAACATCGGCCACCTTTCGGAAGATTAGCTGCACAGAACGTTTCGATTCGATTTAATACTCCGTAGAAATGTTTACGGAGAAGGTATGAAAGGTACATATGTATGCATAGCTGCATCGTGAGAGGAAGGCAAATGCATTTAGTGTTTGCTGCGGGCGGGGTATGAATCGATGCAATTAATCGGGATACGCGACAGGCGACAGGTGGCTGGGGGATTATTTATGCCTGCGAGCCGTTTCTTTCTTAATTGCTAGTATTTCCAGCGCTTGCCGGGCGGGCAAGTTTAGACCGTTAATTGTCGACCATGTACCTAGTATGTACATTGCTCGTAACGATCCCTACTCGTCAAACAGTTACGAATCACGCTCGTTATCGCGTTATCGGAAAATAATTTCCATGTCTGTTTCGGCAATTGTTCAATGAGCCTATCGTGTAGTGCATTGATTACTTTTATCGACAGACGACGATATGCGTGTAGCGCGTGCATACGAAGTAACATATGTAATCCAAGTTGGCCGTGACGCGGAGGACAGAGGGGGAATTACGTATTGCGCATGCGCGCCGAGGGCCGAGAGCAGTCGATAGGTGCAATGTAGTAGCGGACTACCTGCACTTGCGACTAACCTGCAAATATTTCATTCATTCGTTCCGTCGACTTGTGGAAATGTTGCGAACCGTTCCAAGACAGGGTTTACCTGGTCGCGACACTTCCGGTCTGATGCATCGTGAAAGATTTTGAGACAAAGTGCGTGGCCTTGGGCGTGCCTGTTTCGCGTCGAATCCAAGTGATCCGCGGGAAAATAGCGGTATATGGATTGCCGTGGAGAGTGTCGTTCGCGTTTGAAAGGTCTGTGGACGTATTGTTCTTTATCTCCATTTTAGTTTCTATTCTAGTTTACTTCTCGTTCATTCAGATAGCAAATGGAAAGAGATTGGAAAGCGTTGGAGCTCGAGCGCAGCCGTGTGTACCTGCGGTCTTTGCTCACCCCCTTTGCAATGGAATATTTCCACGCG
Organism: Nomada hirtipes; assembly: GCA_951802735.1. Taxonomy (NCBI): domain Eukaryota; kingdom Metazoa; phylum Arthropoda; class Insecta; order Hymenoptera; family Apidae; genus Nomada; species Nomada hirtipes. Next base: position 13,503,165 of record OX637926.1, read on the forward strand.
GCAACTGTTTCGTGATCGTACCGTAAAACGATTCGAATGGAGTATGAGATAGTTGGTTTGTTGCAGATGGGTCACGGTTCGAGCCGTTCCGCTTCTTCCGCGAATATACTGTCAGCAGACGAGCTCACCTTAGTGGAGAATCTATTCAAGTCCATGTCCCGGAGTTCGGGCTCCATAAAACGGGAGGATATATTTAAGCACTGGTCCAGCCACTTGGACGACGCCCTACTGCAATTCGTAGTGAAATTCCTTTGCCACGAACCAGGGAAAAGGGTGTCGGCGATCAATGGGGAGAACTTTGGCAGGCTGTACGTGTTTGCGATTCGCGGTAGCCCGGAGGAGAGGACTAGTTTGGTTTTCAACGGTTTCTGCGAGGAGGAACACAAGCAAGAAATACCCACGGCGACCTTCCTTCGATACGTACAAGCAACCATAAATTCCTACTTGAGACTGCAGAAAAATTCTGGCAACGCTCACTGTTTAACCTGGAGCAGCATCGGCTGTACCGTAAACACCAGGAGGATAGGAATGAGGTCGAGGAGTTTGTGCGAAGATCTAGTCAAGCAGGGCGACACGTTGACCGTTGACCTAATAGAGAGCTGGTTTTCTACGGCGGCTACGTTCAACACCATTCAGTCGCACGTGTTCCAGTGCCTCTTTCTGGTATCCCAGAAGAAAGGGGACAAGAACAGCAGTGGTAAAATAAACGACCTGAACCTCCTGCCGGTGTGCAAGGGCTTGGAGAATATACCTCACTTTCCAAGCATCCTAGGCCTGGGCGACGTTCTGTTCTTGAATCTGAGCCTGCCCCACGAGCTTCGCGACGAATGGAGATTCCTCTTCTCCAGTCAAGTGCACGGGGAATCGTTTTCCACCATGCTTGGAAGAATTACTATGCAAGGTTCCACCATCGTTATACTCCAAGATACGGACGATCACGTGTTCGGGGGATTCGCTTCGGACAGCTGGGCTCCTGGGCCAAACTTTATAGGAAACCATGCTTCCTTTTTGTTCAAATTGGAACCAGACATACTGACATTTTCCTCTACAGGCTACAACAATCACTATCAGTACTTGAACGTGCATCAACAAACAATGCCCAACGGTCTGCTCATGGGGGGACAATTGAATTATCCGGGTCTGTGGTTGGATTGCGAGTACGGATCGGGGAAATCCAGCGTATCTTGCACGACCTTCCTGAACTATGTGCAGCTGAGCGGCAAGGAGAGCTTCAGAATCAAGCACTGCGAGGTGTGGGGCGTGGGCCCGATTCCAGATGTAGCGGAAGAGGTAAGAGATTCAAAGTCCATCTTGGATAAAGACTCAACCTCGAAGGTAATGTTGGAGATGTCTGGTCGCAAGATGCATAGCGACGGGTGGAGGGAGCCGAAGGAGTAAATGTGATACTAGCAATTCATATCAGGCTACTGAAAGTGTTCGAAAATAGTATCTACAATACTAACAGTATCCACGATACAATGAGGAAAGAACGAATTAATACCGATCTTTGCCGTTACTCTCATTTTCGTGTACGTGTCTAGATAAAATAATAATAATAATATAATGATAACGATAATGGAAGAATGTTGGACAAACGAAGGAATTGTATAGGGGTTTTGTAAGCTTATACTCGTTCATTTCTTTGTTCGCCTGCTAATCATCTGACTTGTATTAATAAATTCAGCGTCCCAGCAACGGCCTGATCACTTGCGCTAGCGTTACTTAAGATCGGCCCGAAAATTTCTAGAACGACAGAAAGATAAAACGAAGGGAAAGAAATGAATGAAAGTACGCGCGCGCGTTGCTGTGTCTTTCGAATGCCTATTATCTAGTGCCTGGTGAATCATGAATCGTTTCTTATTTTGTCGACTTTTCTGCGCTGATTAGACTTTATGGACGACAGAGAATATTGTACAACACGGATTACTACCGCTTGTTATATCATCAAACTATGCGTGCGCGTGCCATTCGCACGGGAATCGTCAAGTGCGAATACGCATATGTATCATATGTATTTCACTTGGATCGGCGAAAACAAAACCAAAGAGCAAACACTGCACCGTTGTTCGTTATGTTAAGAGCTGAATAAAGACTGGAAAGCTGAACGAGCGGCCCTTCGCTTGCCCCTACCTTAACGCATGATAAAATATGAAAAATATAGAATTTAGCAGATGCGGAACGTTTCGAATGTTGGAGTTTCACGATCGTTTCTGTATGGGGTGTGTTTTGTAGATTAGAGAACAGTCACGTACCCGATGACTTAGGTTATAGGTGAGAACCAGATTCCTAGCGAAGGAGTTGGCGAATGCCTGATAAAAATCCAGCACCTCCAGCAGTCGATCCCTTTTGATCGTGTGCAGATCGCAGTAGGTAAGAGCTCGAACATTGGCAGCGCTTTGCCCGACGGATGGATTCGTCCAAAAGCTGTCGCCGAACACGTCACCTTTGCCGAGGATCGCTACCACTTCGTCGTCCTGAATCACCTCGAGACTTCCGGTCACGATGAAGCACAACGAATCGATGGATTCTCCCGTGTGATATAGCAGATCGCCCGGTGCACTGTGCGACATTGTAAAATGCATTGCCAGGGCTCGTAGGCAACCGTCGGAAGCCAGCCTAAACGCAACGATACAACGCAAGATTAACCTTTTATGTCTGTACAATAGTTATTCAGCATTCTCCATTGGGTGCCTCGCATGTCTCTGTACGCGCAACTCAAAACCCCTCTCTATTCAATGGTTCCCGTGTGAAAAAAGTGGGAAATAAGAAGAGTGCGTTAGCAGTATCAGGGCGAGAACTTGCCTGAACGCAGGATGCTCGTTGAAAACCTTCCTGTTCAAGTGAACACAGATGTCGGCTTTCATGTCTTTCGGGCAGTAGTTGAGTACCTTGTCGGTGTCTAGGCCTTTGGTCATCGCCCAGGTGCTCACCACGTAGTCCATGACCCTTTCGCTCAGTGCTTTCGGCACTTCGTGCAGTTTCATGAACTCTCTCACGTTGTTCAGCATATCGTGGTACTTTGCTGTGGCGGACGTCATCTGTTGAATTATCGTGGTCACGTGACCGAATATCGTGGCGTATAGCAGAGCTGCGAAGAAGAAAGCACTGTTTTACATCTCCTCCAGTTCCGATCGAAAGGCCAAGGAAATCGTACCAGCAATGATCATCATACAGATGGTAAAAATCTTTTCGTTGTCGGTCTCGGCCGCGACGTTTCCAAAACCCACAGAGGTCATGCAGGTCATGGTAAAGTACAAGGCGGTGACGTACATGGTCCTTCTGGATGGGCCAGCGATTAGTTCCGGCGCGGTGCTGGTATTGGTCCATAGATAGCTGTAAGGTGACTGGGTCACGTTCGCCAGCTTCCACAGCCAGGAATACTGGACCCCGTTGTCAGCGTCCGATCTTCCTATCGAGTACCTTGAACGCAACCGTACTTATTAGCCGGGCGACTGTTTGGCGGGGCCGGTTGCAAGGTTCTACATTAAAGGACGAATGTCGATTCGAAGGTAACTCTGAGGTGGGAGACGAGTGAAAGTCTGCTTTGGAAGCAGAGTGCAGGGCAGTTTAAGGAAATAAAAAGCGAGGGGACGCGACGCGACGATAAATATCCGTCGATTCTGCCGTAACCGTGTTACCTTTTTGTGCGTGGGCAGGGCAAAATCACCTTAAAGTGACGTACCAGACACAGGCCAGCCAGTGAGCAACCAACATGTAGAAACAGAGGAGTAGAATGAGCATCGCGGCTCCATACTCGAGATACCGGTCCAGCTTTCGAACCACCCGACCCAAACGCAGCAGACGCACCACCTTCAGCGCCGAGAACAAGCTCCCTATACCGTCCTCGTCGTGGTCGAAAGCGTTGAACACGTCGTACGGCAGGCAGCTGAGCAGGTCGATTATGAACCACGACTTTAAATAGTTCATTCTGATTACCTGCAATTAATCGTTGATTTTAGAGTAACGAGGAGACGCCGGTGAATATAGTAGAATTGGATTGGGTTCGAACAGTGAAACGGGGCGGACGGGGCCAGCATCGAACAGAGTTTCGACAAAAGTTCCCACCTTTGGGTCGGAAACCACCTCGCCACCGGGACCAACGAACGTGGTGTGAAAGTTGAGGACAATATCGATGAAGAATATCACGTCGACGATGCTGTCGACGACTAGCAGGGACACGTCCTCGCTCGTCTTGTTTTTGAACGCGACGTTGTAGGGCACCATGATGGCCGTGTAAAAGGTCAAACATAAAATGATCCAATCCCAGATCGCCTTGAACGCGCAGTAGTGTAACAAAATGTGTGGCGGGGTCTTGGGCGCCTCTTGTCTGTACTGCGGCATCACGTCGCCGCTTAACGACATCATCTGCATGAACGTTCGAATGGAAAGTATGGTTAATTTGCTCGGTGGCAGGATTTTCGTTGGCGCACGGAAATCTTACATGAGCTAAGTGCGATTGTTTCGCGGTGGTTGGCAACGCGGAATCCTTTAAGGCTGGCAGATGGGAGCTGAACTGTGAGACCAGAACGGATCTGGACCTGGTGACCGATCTGGCTAGCTTGGCGAACTTCGAGAGGCCACCCTTGCTGTCGTCCGCCTCGATTGGCTGCTTCAGGGCAGTGATGTCCCGGAAGGTCAACAGGAACAGAACCACCAGGTCCCGTTCGTTTTTTATTGGCGCTATTTGTAGAAGCAGCCATAACGGTGTCTCTGTATATCCACGGAACAGAAGACAACGTTCATATTATTTTTAGTGAAATCGCAAGACTGTGCCGATCTATTCGGATGCTAGTCTATTCGAACTACATAATCGTTAGTGGCAGTCGACTCGATTGCTATCGTCCCTTGCATATTTCACCCTTGCAGGAGAATTTTCGTTGAGAAAAAAGCAACGGTGTCGTTTAGTTGTACGAAATTGTAAGCAACAGTGCAAGCATATCGACGATAAGGTAGATCGCCGGCGAATAAATTGAACAAACGGGGAATAATTCTTCCTGCAGAGTATACTACCTTTCCGCTACTAAGCATGCTACGAATTGAAAAGCAGTTACTCCGACACTAACGAGCCACGCGAAATGGATAGACGTGAAATGACCAATAAGCGAATGAAATTGATTGGTATACATTGGCAAACTCATGCCAGCATGCGAATGAGTGTCGTATGTGTCGAGTGGCGAATTGCACCGGAAGCAGTGGTCAATTTGCTTTTTCAGAGATAAGTGATTCAGTCGGAAGAGACGGTAAACGTAAAAGAAAAGACGGAATATCGGTAATAAGAAATCCTTTGGCAAAAGTTTAGTATTGCACGGTGGCTGGTTGGAGGCAGAAATGCAATAATGCGATGCTTCATTTCGCACTATTTTACACCCGTTTATTCTCGTTTACAGTATTTTGTGGCCGTATGTGAGTGGGTGGTTCATTTAAAATGGCACGTCTAAAGAATTGTGCTTGGTCGAAATTGGAATAGAGTGCGGCGGTTCTGGTGGTTAAAAAGATTGTTTCATTCGACGCCTTCCGGCGATGCCAGATCACTGATTACTGATGACTCATTACTCGTTACCGATTACCAGTCCAGGATGGACTGCTCTGAAGTACACAGGGTTTGCGATCCAGTTGGAAATATTCGATTAACCGTTTCGTTTATTGGCATCGATGTCGTTTATCAAATTGGAATACAAGTCCAGCAGGCCGTGGCAATGAGCGGAAAGTCGTTGAGCGCGATTCAAAGTAAATAATCCACGGGGACGTGGTTTCCCGACAGCGGAAGTGGGAGGGCAGCTTCGTTGGGAAAGTTTGAAGGCAATCTCGTCGCAGCGTCACAGCCCCTGCGCAAGGGTCCTGTCAAGCTTCCTGTTCGAATTTCTTTCTTCCTCGTTCGCGTTGAAAGCTTGGAACGATTCAGACTTACTATAATTTCAATTGGATTCCACCCGAACTGACTTGACTCGCAAACCCTGAGTAGCAGGCCCATTTCTCCGTGGCCCTCGGAATTGCGCAACACGCCTACGGGTACGTCTATAGTACATATGTACATACATCTACGGGTGAGTAATAATATTTACGAGTACTCTGGACAAAGGAACACGAGAACAAAGGAACCCTTTCGATCGTTCCTGTTCATTTTAATCTCCTTGCAACAGCCACGACTTGAGACGAAACACACGGACAGCTTAAGTACTTTGCGCTTGCCTACGTGCCCGGCGAACATAATGTCTTGCGATTAAATCGATCCTTCCGCTTTCGCCGACAAAACTACAATATTATTCCGCATCAGCAACGTTCATTTCCACGATCTCGTCGAAATGGGCAACGATACTGGAAAGAGAAGTTTCTATTTTCGATTCGCTTTGAAATGAAATGGAGCGGCCTGGTACGGGAACACTTGAGCGATAGTGACAAGTGATTGGCGCGTAAAAGGAACAAGGACCAAGGTTATGTTCGCCGGGCTGGCAAAAGGGCAATATCTGTGAAATCGGCTGATAGATACGTGTGTAATACGTGTGTCTATTACTTAGGAGAGATTTCGGGGGGAATTAACTGAAATCAAGAGTAGGCGGGAGGTCGAAACGCGTCCTCTCATTATGGCCGGCCCTTGGTCCCGGGATCGTTCGACGATCCTTGTAAGTGTGTCGTCTCTTGTACACGCTAAAGATGGGTGTACAACAATCGTATACAGTATACAGTACAATACCTCGAAACGTACATTAATATTTATAGGCAATATATACAGGGCGTGGCAAAAATCCGCGCGGCCCGGGGTGAAAACATATTTTTCTTTTCGAAACAGTTTCACTTTGCAAGATTCTTACCGAGCTACGAGACAAACTATGCATATATGTATAGGGAAATATCTGTGGCCGTGCGCGCAAGAATACGTTCATAGACATAGTCTCGTATTGCTGTTTCGCCCTGGATATACGTAAATAAGTATGCGTGTATGTGTATACATGTATGTATAGTATATGGTGTTTTGTTAAAGGTATATTCGTGGGTGACTTACTGGTGGGTCTTTCGAGCACTCTTTTGCGAACCTGTGCTAGACATACCTCGTGGGGCACCTTTAAACAGAACGATCATTCATTATTCAGCTCGATGAGCATATTGAGCTCAGGCTAGGATTGCGCGTGGTCTAATAGAGGAAATCGTTGGTCGGGATCTCTCGTGACACACACTCTGCTCGTTACAGTGTAATTGCTACCGGTCTGCTGAGAAATGTTGGTCAAATGTCCTCGGTCGCTATTCGGATCGAGCCTCGATGGAAACTCGTCAGCGATCTTACGGTTAATTCAGAAAATTCGGGAAATCCCTTTGAACAGGCAATAGCGCAGCACTGCAAACTGCAATGGACATTGCACGTATTCGTAATTGGTCTGATAAGACGAAGGAAAATGAGATAAAGTATAAGATGGAAGAGTCGGAAGCCTCGCGACGATGAAACCGAAAGAGAGAACGAGCGAATCGTGAGATGGATTGGCGGAAAGTAGACTCTGTTTCTGATATTAGACTCGTACTGGCGTACGAGGCGAGTTTATGTGATTTCAGGCGACACCAACAACACCGACGCCGACAGTCTGCACGACACACAGTGGTCCCAAATCCCGAAAACGTGGACAAAATTATTGTAGCGTGATTTGAACACTTAAGGTAATAGTGTGGTAGGTCGTTGAATTCGTATCGATGTCAGGTATCATATTCTATCGTCAAAAATATATAATAACACTTATAAATTGAAGGTGACCTTTAATTTGTTGTTAAAAAAAAGATTTTGTACAATTTTTTATATTGATATTTGTAGAAGGCTGAATACTGATTAAGTTTTGTCTGAAACATTTTTTTGTCAAATCATTTTTATCACACTATAATTGAAAAACAAAATGCTTCATTTTAATATTCTTCAAAATTCGCAGTAATTGGGAGTCTTGCAGTGTTTATAAATAACGATTGGGTACATCTCTTATCTAAATATGTTTATTAGAGAAATTGAAGAAATGCGTATAAATTAAATAAATAAAATTAAATAAAAACGGCATACGGAATACGAATTAAATGAATACGGAAAATGGCGCCATAAGTGCATCTGCAGGTGTCTGCAGCTAATTTTTCTCACATTGCAGGATAACGGTATAAACTAAATGCCTAAAAAAAAAATTACCGCGGGATATGGCAGGATCTACAACTTTTTGCCTACATGAAAACAGTTTACTCGTCACATTCTATACCTTATTTTGTACAAAACATTTCCTGATTTACACATTTAATGGTTACCAATTTTTAAAATACACCTACTATAAAGCATTGTACTTACTTCCACAAACAGCATCCATTTTACAGAATTTAAATTACTTTATGCTAAAAAAAGTTATACGCTTTACACTGAACGGTGTACACTTACGCTCACCTTCGCGAACAAATGCTTGACTAAAGAGACTAATGTTTGCATTGCAATTGCTTGTCGGGTATAAAAATGAGACGTTTTTGACTTACACCCCACCATAGGGACATCAATAAAGTACGCTAAGCAACGGCTAAAATGACCATACGAAAAAATTCATTTTTGGCGTTTTAACCACGTTTTCGGGCTTTGGGACCACTGTGCGACAGTACCAATGGTTTTCGCCGGTCGACCAGCGTCGAGCATGCACAATCGTTTCGTGCCTCGAGGCGTTCTGTCGGAATCACTTTGCCGAGGAATCGACCATTTCCGCTCGCCCTTCCTTTTCCCACCCGTTTCGTTTACCCTTCCCTTGCGAGTTTCTTTTCTATAGCAGCTGGATCCGAATTGTCAGCTCCTTGGAAATATTTATTCCGGTGCACGGAGCGGAAACGGTCGATTTCGGCAAACAAGGAAGCCACGAACACCACACTTAAGCTTCTCCCATGCTGCGATAGAATCGTTACGGGTACTTACTGTTCTTCTTGTACAGCAGGATCTCGAATTGATCGTGAATCTGACCCTCGAGGCATTCCTCGATCCTGGCGATCGTCTCTTTGTCCGTCAACTCCCCGTACATGAATCCGCAGCGGCAGGACTTTTGCATAACCTGCAGAAAATGCACCAATGACCGTTGGCAAAATTCAAGTAAAAAGGGGCAATAGTTTTATTATTAGAGAGGAGCTCCCGAGTAGAATGTTGGATTGAAGTTTGTCCGAGCAGGCGCGCTGCACGAACCCTGGAAAGGGAACGAAGAAAGATCGCGGAGTGCAGGATATTTACCTCGGCACGATTGTAGCCAGAGATTTTGCAAAAGCTTTCGTTGCAATAGACAATAGGGAAGTCGACGATCTGAGCGTTCGCCAGGAGGAAACTGCTGTCAGCTGTGAACAGAAAACCGAACGAAATAGACACGTTAGTACCAGCTTGAACATTGAATTTTCTTCTTTCTGTAGCAAAAAATAGGAGGGATATTCTGTGCCCTCTTGTACCTAGAAATATAAATGAGATGTCCGTATTTTCCTTACTAAAACAGTATCGATATTCCACATACATTCGGATGTTTCAATACTATTCACGTGGAGATATTGCTGCCGTCTTGTTGCGTTTTTTCTTTTTGCTTACTCGTGTTTGCGAAAACACAGAGAGCAAATCAATTTGCTTTTATTTCGTCGTTTAAAAATAAGAAAAAAAAACTCCGGAATGGATGTTGCCAGACTACTTAGTAATGAGAATTTCGAGGAAACTTCAATTGGGTTTGCGGCAGCGCGCAATTCACTGTTTGGCGAGCAAGATAATTTCTGCACCGATTCGTTCTTAATTAAACTCGACACCTTTTTCCAAACACCTATCGACCGGGGAATACAGTGCATAGTAGCGCATAGCAGTGAGAAAATGATAACGATAATGGAGGTAACGCGCGGGTCAGCTTCTCGTGTCTCTGTGACCCGGTCCTCTTGGTCGAAACGGGTCAAGGCCACGGACACCACCTACCCGCTCTCCTACGTCAGACGACGTAGTTATCTACTCGAAACTTGTCCGCCGATGACATCGCCAACCAGCCATCCACTGCTTCACCCATAGGGTCCACGGCGAAATGAAATTTCGCCCCTTTTGCTGACGCGTTCCCTCGACAATTGTTGCGGCCATTGAAAGAAATCCCGAATAAAAATATGAACGTAGTGTTAAAGTTGCAAATTCGAAAAGGGATATTTATGCGCTTGCACGTATGTTTGTCCGTGGAGGAGGGTGAGAGGCTGACGCGAAGGAACATACAATAGGATAGCCCTGATAAGAGAGACACCGAGACGAGCAGCCACTTCCGATCGAGTGTCATCTCGAATACCGTGAACCCATCGAGCGCGTGCCATCTCGACCGTGGCCAGGCCTGTGCAACAGGAAGTCGAGGATCCTCGAGAGGCTTGCCAACTCTGTTAGTAAATTGGCGATTTCGCGTGATCGAAGAGACGGGGTTTTCGATCGACAGGATCTTTCTCTGCTGCGATCAGTCGTCGCAACGAATTAAGTCGATTCATTGAACGCGTTGACATTAAAACGTGAAAGCGTTTACATTGAAGCGTATATTAATGTGGCCCGCAAGCGCCGGGGCATAGCGAATCGATATTAGCGCGACGATAGGATCGATAAGGATTGATAGGAGCGCGACAGTAGGTAGTAGAAAAGGTGCAATTGGGAATTGGTGCGAGGTGGCGGGCAAAACGTTTGAAAAGTAAAGTTTGTCTGGAACGTTTGCAAATAGGTGTCGAATGGTAATCTAGAAATGTGTTTTTCTTGGCCGGTCGTGTCCCGTTGGGTGATCCGATTCGCGAGTTTTTAACGCGTTTACCGAGGCAGGCTATGGTAAATCCGGTTCAGCAGAGTGGCAAGTGGCTGTTGAATATGGATGAGATTAACGGACCGATGTAAGAGAAGATTCCAAGCCCCACCCCCGGCGATAAACAGGTCTCCCCTAGTCCGCGGAGATGAACCTCCGAGTGCTTTCCATCGTTTAGCCGAGGCGCTACATGCACCCTTGGCTAATGTATGCATCATTGATATACACTTTTGGGAGAATCGAGCGTCTGTTTGCAGCTAGTGCATCTAAACCGGCGCACAGTGGTTCGAAACTGAAAAATACTGGGCATACCTTCAAATTTCACGTATTTCATTATTGTTTTATTGTAATTCAAGGTTATAGGTAATATTACTACACGATACTCATTTAATCTTGAAAGAAAAAAATAACTAAATAATCTTCCGAATCTTCCGAATCTTCAAATACTTCAATATAAAATACTTCAAATATAAAAATATAAAACATCGTAGAACACTTTTGAGTCATTTTACCTATCTTGCACCTATTTTTGTTGCAAGAAAAACGTCAATTTCTCAAAGGGACGGATGCGGACGGATGTAAATAATTAAATTTTGCAAACCTGAATCTATCAAGAATGATGAGATATGCGTGAATTTTTCAAACAAATACAAACAATTTTTGTTATTTACAAAAATGTGAAATCAATATAAAAAATGATAATTTGGTAGCGAAATAGTGATCATGTAAATGTTTGTAATTTTCATTACAAGAAGAAAGGTAACTAAAACCATTCCAACAAAAATTGAACCTCTAACTACTGTCTGGAAACATAAAAGTACAAAATATTGTAGAACACCTTCAGTGAGATTAAAACAACGTTTGGCTGATTATGAGAAAGATATGGAATAAATTCATCAAATTTTACTACATATATGTAGTATGATAGTAGAAGAATTAAAAAATTAACATAAGAATGCAGAAGCGCCCAATTTTGTTTTTAGTTGTGCCTAGTATTTTTCAGTTTCGAACCACTGTGCGGCGTAGCCTTTCGTGGAAGAAACTCACTCCTGCACTGTGCGCACTTGAAAATTTCTCAAATACATAGTTGAAATGCATAGCGTAGTGCGCGCGTGCACGCAGGAGAAGAAGAAACGGCACCTTGAACACGAACATTGACTATGCCAGCGCAACAAGGTCGGCCGGCTTTAGTTCTCGTTATATTTATCGCGCCCCGTAATCGATACTTGGCCTCTCGGGTAAACAGCGTAGGATAGTAATCGTTATTTCGGGGTAGAATCGTGTCGCTGCACGGCTGGACGTGTGCACGGGCTAGAACCGGCCCCGTACTTGAACCACTTTCAGTTAAATTCTAAACGCGATTACACCGGGGCTTCGCGCGTCATCGAAAAGAACGCAACATCGTTTCTCGGCTCGATCGTTTCACCTCCCACAGAGCTGAGCGCGCTGACATTGGGAGGAGGAGAGGAAAGGACCACGCGAAGCACGTTCACGCTAATCTGGTGTGCGTGGATTCTGGAATGTTATTAGCCGAGGAACAGCGATGAACTTGAAGAGTATTTTTTAATTAACTTAGACCTATAAGGGGATTCGAGCTATTTCGTAAGGTTTTTTTTCCCGTTAAACTCGTGCTTCCGTTGATCGAAACGATCGATCTTGAGGCCGATCGACACACACAGCCCACGGCCCGATGTTTAATGGACTTTTCTACTTAGAGGCCGATCAAGTGCTCCGAACCATTCCGAACATCTTTCCCCTTTCACGCGAAAGCACCGACCTACCCTTGGACTCTCCCACACTCTCACACACTCTCACACCCCGACACTCCACGGGGAAACGTAAACAGAACGAAATGGAGATTACGAAGATGACTTTTCAAATCGTAGCTTTGTAGTTTCGCAGTTTCGCGATTCCAGCTATCAGAAATTCGATATCAACTATCTGAATCTCGCTCGGTGGAATCGCTCGGATCGGTTTATTCCCATTACGACGAACAACATCGAAATCGGCCTCTATCGTCGGCTGTTTTTCCCAAACGAATCGCGGACCAGCGTGAACTGAATAGCTTTGCCGGCCACGTCCGACCATCGGCAGCTTATTCTACTGCTTCTATCCAATTGCAAGTAAGATACGCGCGTATAGCGCACAGTGGGCCAGAACTGAACGCTGGCTGTTCATTTGGTAAAAAATCGATGTTTTTTTAAATATATATTGGTTCAGAAGTGTCCATTGCTTTCGAGAATAATAAAATTAATGAAATTTATTAAAAATTGTGATTAGTGCGAGCGTTTAAAAATCAACATTTAGGTACCATTTTTCACACGAAAAATTGCTTTTTTTCTTTTTAATGCCCCGATGAATCTATTTAATATTTTCTGGTCACGTTTGTTTCCAAATGAAGAGTATTCTTTTGCGTTAAGAATGCACACCTCGAATTTAGAATTGCCGTTCGTTATTTATTAGAAAAACAATGCTCAGTGGAGTAAAGAAAGTTGTCAAAGTTGTTCATCTTCAACAAGGAATATCTTTCAAGTTCCAAAGAGTTCCGCATTCTTTCAAAGTGGAATGTTTTCTTCATACTTTCCCCTATATAATCGCACAAAAATCATTTCCCGCTTCGCCCCGCCAAGAAAGTTACTAATGTTCAAAGTGGCGCGACAAGACGCCTAATTTCTGACCGTTCCAACGTTCTGTCTGTGATCGGTTCAAACAGTTTGTCGTGAGACTGGATATAGAGAGATTCAGAGCATTTTTTACATACGAATTTAAATCTTTATACTCAACTTTTTGTTCCGTTTATTTCAACGCGAACGCGCGATCCAGGCGCGCCGCGGCGGCCGTGGACAGCTAGCGTTCAGTTCTGGCCCACTGTGTTAGCGTGGCGTAAAATCCCCCTGATAGAAGCATTGCGACTCTCTGGAATATTTCTGTAGAAATGTTCGGATCGGCTTTCTTCAAAAGATACGACGTATTACGCACCTGGCAATCGTGTTTACCAAGTAAGGTCAGCCAAGCTGACTAACTTAATCTTGATTTGCACGCGAGTTCTAGCCGCGACCAAAGTTGGATCGGTGGGTCAAGGTGCAGTTTCACGCACCGCCTTCCAGCCATCGCGCCATCGCGCAAGGTGGCCATGACGACTACACTCGCACCCGGCGTCGCATGCTCGTACATTTAACGCCGTACCTACGAAACGCATCTTGCACGATTTACGCTCGCCCCAATGATAGCAACGATATCGTACTGTGGCTGACTTACGTTCCCTTATCCAAAGGATCGCCGCGCCGTGTTTAATCGCAGCGCCGGGCTTTGCCTCCGCGTAACAACTCTCGAACGAGCGCACGGCTATCTCGATCGTTCCCCGGATAATCTTGATGGACGCGCGAACGCACACTCCATTGCGGCGAAACGTAAGCTAAGCAAGTTATCCAGAAAACTCGTTCGTCCTCGGTTCCCGTAAGAATCCCGTATCGATGTCAATCGGACGAAAGATTCCAGCGTTACTTGATTCTAATCCGTGAATCCTCACGAGTGAGAATCATCGTCGTCGACAGGTTGAACTGCATTCCCATCGCCTAATGCGACATTACATATGTATGTTTCCACAGGTACACCTAGATAAGGTTTGCTTTCGGGGAGCGTGAACGCAATCGCGACGGTCGAGGGTAGGGAAGTTGTAGCGCATTCCATTTTCCACCGATATTTCTACCCTAGCACGCACGAGGATAGTCGAACGGTGGGTTGCGATCGTGGAAGAGCGGCTAGAATAATTGAGAGTCGGGTGGAATCGAATAGACTTTCGTCGCCGCGCCGCACAGTTGGCCAGAACTGAACGTTAGCTGTTGTTATGTAGAGCAGTGGTGGGCAAGCTTTGGCTAGCAGTGGGCCAACAGTTGACATCTACTACTTTACGCGGGCCGCAATATTAAATACTCAAATATAGTAATCGAATAATTTAATTTAAGACGCAAATTAGCTATTTCTTGTTTGATTTATAGCAAAATTTTCTTCTGTTTTTTTAACATATACATAATAATATACAATACATCTTATAGTGTAAAAGGGTATACGTTTACATGTTTTTTTAATTAAATGGAGTTAACTAATTATTGAAATTTAATCAATGAAATAATATCCTTGATTTTGTTCGCGTTGTCAATATTAGGTGTGATATTCTAAAGTTTAGAAATCCTCGGAGATTCTGTCAACATCTACAGGGTGAGTCTCCTAACGTGACGACCTCAAATAACTCGTAAGGTATTCGTTGCACGAAAAAATGTTTCAAACAAAAGTTGCATGGTATCTAGGTGGACGTACAGTGCTCTAATCTGTTTTTTATTACCTTACTTTTTTATTGAGATATTAGGGTCACCTTCAGTTTTTCAAATGGAATGTCTAATATTTTTTTTCGAATTCGGATAAACCATCAGATTTTGCGTAAAAAAGTATTACACAAAGTGGGACTTGAAATGAATAATTACTGAGATATCTTCAAATTAATAATCTTCTATTAGGAAATACGCGTAGTCAACGCGATTCTTAACACGACTTTATTTACGACGGCAGGTCATACGAAGCATACGAAAAATACGATATGATAATTGTTTATGGTGCGTGTGAAGGAAATGCTATAAGAGCTAAGATCTTGTACCAAGCTAAGTATCCTGATCGAAATCAGCCATCGCATTCTACCTTCTTAAGGCTTCGTCGAAGACTCAAAGAACCATGGCAATTTTAATGTACAGAAACGTAAAAGGTATCGCAAAATTGTAAATAACGAAGGATGTCGTACTTCAACCTTAGCAGCTATTGCCCATAAGTGCATTGACTGTAACGGACAGCACTTCGAACACCGCTTGAAATAAAATTTGTTTCAAAAATATCTCAGTAATTATTCATTTGAAGTCCCACTTTGTGTAATACTTTTTTACGCGAAATTTGATGATTTATCCAAATTCGAAAAAAAATATTAGGCATTCCATTTAAAAAACTGAAGGTGACCCTAATATCTCAATAAAAAAGTAAGGTAATAAAACACAGATTAGAGCACTGTACGTCCCCCTAGATACGATGCAACTTTTGTTTGAAACATTTTTTCGTGCAACGAATACCTTACGAGTTATTTGAGGTCGTCACGTTAGGAGACTCACCCTGTATATGGAGATGAGCAAATGTCAAAATTTATTTGATTTTCACGTAAGTTTTCTAATTGCAAATGAAATCTTCAATTTAAATTGCAATCTTCTTGGAATCTTCGTGTTTTCTCCGCATATTTTATCATTTGCGATTTGGAGATGGATTTTCCTTTGCAGAATTGGAAACAAAGAAACAAATTTCCATCGCTAGGAACTCACTTCAGGAAAATAATGAGTCTATTTGGCAGTACCTATATCTGTGAGCAATTATTCTCAAAGATGAAAATTGTCAAATGTGAACGTCGTAATCGACTCGATGACGAACGATTAACGAATTGTGTTAGAGTGGCAGTTGCGAATATCATACCCAATGTTGATACGCTTGTAGATGAAAAACAGAATAAATTGTAATATCTCATTATCAATAAGTAAATATTAATAGTTATTTAATTCCATTTAATTCAAAAACCACATGTATATACATGTTGCTGTATATGTTACCAAGAAACAGTAAATCAAACTGAGAAAAACCGTTTCATTGTAAATCTATAGATAGAATTATAAATAACAAATTCAATATTTAAGTTTTTAATATTGCGGCCCGCATACAATATTAGGTTTTCACTTTTGGCCAAACGTTGTTCAAAAATCACGCGTGGCCCGCGTGTCACATGTTTTCGCGGGCCGCAGTTTGCTCATCACTGATGTAGAGAGTTCCGCACCGCGAGGGAGTATACGAAACTTGACTATTTTACAGAATCGAAGGAAAAGTAAGGAATACCGTATTTACTAATCGTAACGAAAACTTTATTAAAATTGTGACAGTCCGCACGTGACGATGGTATAATTCAAAAAGCCTCGGCTCCTGTTTTGGGAGCCCTTTTCTACCGTGCGTTATCTTGCCCCCACTAACGCCGCGTTGGAGGATTTGTTGTGGATCCTCTGGAAATTTCCAACTAGTGCTCCTTGGCCCTGGTGACTCAAGGAACAACATCGCGTCATAGACTTTTCCAAGTCTTATGTTTGTCCATTACTCATTATACTATTTTTCTATTACGCATATCTAGTTCTCTGTAACACTGTCCACGGCCGCCGCGGCGCGCCTGGATCGCGCGTTCGCGTTGAAATAAACGGAACAAAAAATTGAGTATAAAGGTTTAAATTCGTATGTAAAAAATGCTCTGAATCTCTCTATATGCAGTCTCACGACAAACTGTTTGAACCGATCACAGACAGAACGTTGGAACGGTCAGAAATTAGGCGTCTTATCGCGCCACTTTGAACATTAGTAGCTTTCTTGGCGGGGCGAAGCGGGAAATGATTTTTGTGCGATTATATTGGGGAAAGTATGAAGAAAACATTCCACTTTGAAAGAATCCGGAACTCTTTGGAACTTGAAAGATATTCCTTGTTGAAGATGAACAACTTTGACAACTTTCTTTACTCCACTGAGCATTGTTTTCCTAATAAATAACGAACGGCAATTCTAAATTCGAGGTGTGCATTCTTAACGCAAAAGAATACTCTTCATTTGGAAACAAACGTGACCAGAAAATATTAAATAGATTCATCGGGGCATTAAAAAGAAAAAAAGCAATTTTTCAAGTGAAAAATGGTACCTATAAAATGTTGATTTTTAAACGCTCGCACTAATCACAATTTTTAATAAATTTCATTAATTTTATTATTCTCGAAAGCAATGGACACTTCTGAACCAATATATATTTAAAAAACATCGATTTTTTACCAAATGAACAGCTAGCGTTCAGTTCTGGCCCACTGTGCGCCGCGCCGGTTGCCGTTGCCGTTGCATTGTGTCAGCGATAATTGAAAATCGGCGATACTTGTGAAACGATCGTGGAATGCGGAACGATGCCGTTGAATGGCAACGAGATAACCGAATCAACCACGGTATCTCCGTTATTAGAGGGCCGACAATGGTGACGAATAATGGGCAACCGCGGTACGTGCATGTGCACAGATATAGGTGATGGTAGAAACGGCGAGTGTAGCCGGGCGAGAAAAACGTTGATGGAAGGACGCGGTGGTTGGACATCGCCTCGCTTCATATCGCCTCGCTCTCGCGATCGAAGGTACGCGTGTACATAATTCGGCATTCGGTCCGTCTAATTACGCGGGCGACCGAGGGGGCAGTAACCGGGTGGGGGTTGAAAGGAAAGGTCGAACGGGAAAGCAAGTTTCACGCCTGCAACGATTCACGCGATCGAATAACGAACTGTAGGGAAATGTATGGTTGCGTAGGCCTAGCGGTCGACTGGCACGAGGCACGAGGCACGAGGCAACGTGGCTGCGAACGAGATCAGCCTTGAGTCGGCTTTCCAACGAAACCTGCCGCGGCTCGGTGGCACGCGATACCCGAACAACCGTGAGGGTAATCGTTGCAGTTTCGCTTTTCGTTAGGAATGCCGGCCAAGAAGGGTGCGTGCCGTGACCGATGAAATCCGTGGAGCTGCGGAGAAAAGAAATATGAAACATTCCCTTTCCTTTCGCTGTCGCGCGCCGTGCCACCTTCCACCGTCGACGCTCCACCGTTGGTCAGTCTGCGTGTTTACACTTGCAAATGGTTGGAAAGCAAATCGAAACGACAGAGAATAGGCTTTCGGCCATTGGTCGAAGAGGAATGGAGAACGTGAAAAGCTCCCAGCCGTTTCCTCGCGAAGAAGAGGAAGGGTTCAGGGGTGGGACGCGGCGATTTTATTGTATTAGCGACGAGAGCGCAGCGAGAGTTGGTTGATTTCCAGATTCGTCGAGTCGCTGAAGAAAGCCACCGCCGAAGACCAACCGCGATTGATCCGACCAGCTAATTAGGCAACGCGGCCACACGTTTTCTCGTTAACGGCGACTCGTTGCCCATTGTTCCGCGATAAACGAGGCCGTTCTCCTCACCTTCTCGAGGCCTTCCTAAGAATTTCTCTTCTACTCTCTTCCCGGTTAGTCTTCCGAAGGTATTTCGGCTGCGGCCCAATGTTCCCCCCTTTTCTTATCCGATATAAACAGGTGCACGAGGATTTGTCGTTCAAGTTCGTTAATATCGAAGCTCCGTTCCGCTTCGCAGCTCCTTCAAATAGGTGGACACGGATGCTGGATGCTTCGGTTTCGAGTTCAGCCTCGAAGCGACAGGCTAGCAATACACCGTAGGGGAGATTTCAAAAAACACAGTACCCTCTAATGAAATTTCGATTACACCATTCGAAACCCTTGTATTTCATGCGTGTTTTAAACTATGTAGATTGTCCGATTTTTTTTAGATAGCTGACTTTTTACTGTTTTGAAAGATTTAGAAATATTGTGACAACTAACCCCACTGGGTGGGTTGTCACAAACAGTTGACTTGGTTGTCGCATGGAATAGCTATGAAAAATATAAATACATTTATTGAAAAAACAATACTGCTGAAAAATCAGATTGGCAGTTTGTTACACATATACAACGTATACGTCATCATAACATCAGGAGGAACTTTCCCACGGTTAGTACTCTTTTTAAAATTCCTCACCATTCTATGGGGTAGAATTATTTTGTGAAATACAATTTAACTATCTACTAAATGGTTTCTACGAATGGTAGTCGGTTGCCACACGAGACAACTAGCCCCACGTATGCTGTGACAACCAACCCCATTTGAAAACGGGCCACGTTTTTTCTATGTAGAGTGATATCAAATGAATTTTTCAATCCTGTCATATATAAAAATATAAATCAACAGTCCACTATTAATAATATAAAATGAAAATTTAAAATAATGTAAGAAATTCTCACTCGGCACGAAAAAGCTAATCAACTGGGGAAAAGAATAGTTTAGCGTTCAACAATATTTCGATTGTCAGAAAGCAACCTGACCAAGAAATGGAAAAATATGCATGTGCTCTGAGCAGCGTGATCAAGACGCATGTACTGACGAACGTTTCACCTGATACAGTTTATACAAAAGGGGAAATGAACTTTGTGACAACCAGCCCCGGTCTCCCCTACTACATGTATAATGCCGTGCTATAGCGGTGCAGGGATAAATCGGATTAGAATGATAAGTGAGGTATCGGAAAGTGGAAGGACAAGTGGATGAAAGCGGTGATTCGTCAGACAAGATTGGAAAAGACCGATGCCGCGTTGCATTGATTAAAATAAAAAGAATATACAGGGAGGATGGATGCGTAACTTTCTGGGTAATATCTGTGGCCGGTAGTTTGCCATTCCGCGAAACGATACTATTACTCGTGCGGGATTAACTTTGTTCCGCTTTTCTCTTCTGTGATTCGCGCGCGACACGGCTGCTCTCTAAACGCTTCGCTTCCTTTCCCTTTCCACGACTTTGCTCCAACCGATATACATATGGTACGCGTTCGTCAAACATCCAGAAAGATGAGAACGTGAGAAATCCCCCTTTTCGGGGATTCGATCCCTTTCCTTTGCCCGGGGCATGAGAAAAATCTAGTGGACCAGCGAGTATTTTTCCTCCCTTTCGACACCAGCTCGTCCTCAATTTTCTTCGGTTGCCTGACGCCCGAGAACTGACGAGAGACTCCCCCGAGCGACTTTTATTATTCCACTTTTAAGTGCCGTCTATTTTTAGCCTACGCCATTCTTGGAACGTCCCACTTGCCGATCTTCTCTTTCCATAACCCGAATATATTCTATTCGTGCGCGCAACTTTCTATTCATTTTTCGCCAGCCTTAATTCTTCGCCCAAACCGCGCCGACGCGACGCGTCTTTCTTTCCTTTTCTTTTACACCGATTCGGTACGCAAGCTCGACGATGCAATCATTCGACAAGATATATGCCTGCATTTCTTCTCCTCCCTCTTGCTGAATTCGGAGCATCGATATTCGACCGACTATATTCAGAAGAATTAAGAAACGGTACCGCAGTGTACAAACGAGGTATGTACTTGGACATTGTTAATTCAATTGTCCCTGTCTCCTCCAAATGCCAATCTCTATTTAGCTTTGCTTCCTCTGTAAAATCCTCGATGCAGAGCCCTCTCACCTATATTTTCAATCTGCCCTTTTTTCCCATCCCCAGTTGCTCGAGACTCGTGACTCTGTTTACTTTTTTTGGGGCAGTTTTTCCTCGATAAATGCCGAGAGCATTTAAGGGTAGCAGCCTACATTTCTCTCTCAATTTCGAACACGAGACAGCCTTCCACGCGATGCAAAGCGTCGCGATTATTAAGCATCGAATGGATGTATTGCTCGTCCTAAACCTTTTCCACCTGCTCCGAATAAGCTTGATCGGAGAGTCGACGAATGTTAAGTTAAAAGGCAACGTTCCAGCGAGCGATAAATACAGTGGCTCACGAAAGTATTCGAACGCTCGCTATTAAAACTGTAAACAATAAAAGTATACATGTTAGACTTAAGTCCTGAAACTAATATTGTAACTACTATAAGGCACAAGTATCGAGAATATATATACAAAATTTGAAGTGAATCGGATAATATTTGTAGAAGTTATGAAACATTCATTGAAAAGATGCACTGAGCAGAGTCACAAAAGTATTCGAACGGCATTAATTATATACACCTTATTTTATATTAATATTTAGTTGGGCCTCCTTTGGCTGCAATCACGCTTTTGAGAGGATGTTGCATGCTGTGCACTAGCTTTTTAGTTATTTCAGGTTCGATAGAGTTCCATACTTCCAAAATTTTTTGTTTTAGTACGTCTTTCGAAGTTGTGTTGTAATTTTTTAATCCCTTGGACGATTTCCGCCCACAAATGTTCGATGGGGTTAATGTCTGGACTTTATGGGGGTGTATGTAACATGTGTGGTGTATTATACAATAACCATTCTTGTATAATTCTGGCCGTATGCTTGGAGTCATTGTCTTGCTGGAAATAAAAATTTCCCAATAACCCCAATTTTGTAGCACTGTCTTTTAAATTGTTTTTTAAAATATTTAAAAATTTATGCTTATCTAAAATACCATCTATAAAGACGAGACTTCCAGCGCCGTTTGCAGCCATACACCATCACGGAACCACCGCCGTGCTTTACAGTAGGACGTAAATTTTTACTATTCATTTCCGAATTGGGTTTTCTCCAGATATAACGACGTCCATCCGAACCAAATATATTATAATTTACTTTCGTCAGAAATGATAACTTTTCCCCAGAAAGCATGATCTTTATTTACGTATTCTTTTGCAAATTTTAAACGCTTAGCTTGATCTGTCTTCTTAATAAATGGCTTCTTCCTTGGAATTCTACCATGGAAATCATTGTTCCGTAAAATCCTGCGACATAATTCAGAATGAACATCCTTTTTAAAGTTGGTGGCAACTATTTGAGCGAGTTTTGGGGCCGGTATATTTGGATCTCTTTGTATTTCGCGTATAATACTTTTCTCTTCGCTACTAATCAGTTTCTTTGGCCGACCTGTACGGGGTTTGTTCGTAATTGTTTTTTCGGTTTTTGATTTTTTAATAATATAATGCACTGTAGATAAACATCTCCCTATTTTTCCGCAATCTGCCTATACGATTTTCCATCTTTGTGCAATTCTAATATTAATTCCCTCTCGCGTAACCTGAGTTTCCGATTTTTTGGGACTCATGATCACTATAAAAATCTAATATTATTCACAGCGAAGCACGAAACTCACTATACGATGTTTCCACATCAACTGAATCTACCAATGTTTGCAGTTTCCGTACAGAAACATTGTTTCATTGTTTGACCTCTAGGCGTTCGAATACTTTTGTGAATCTGCTCAGTGCATCTTTTCTTCTTCTACAAATATTATCCGATTCACTTCAAATTTTGTATATATATTCACGATACTTGTGCCTTATAGTAGTTACAATATTAGTTTCAGAACTTAAGTCTAGCATGTATACTTTTATTGTTTACACTTTTAATAGCGAGCGTTCGAATACTTTCGTGGGCCACTGTATATACGCGTTCCCTCGATCGAGTCTAATCGAGGAGACATCCAATTGATTCGCCGCCATCGACAGGTCTATCGTCGGGGCTCGTGGGGTTATCAACCCTCCTGTCTCCGGCAGACTCGCGGCACGTTACAGGGGGCAGGTAAAATCGGTCGGTAGAATCCCTCGAAATCGGTAGAATGGGCGGAGGAGCAACAGAAGCGGGAAGAGAGACGCGAAGAGTGGTTCACGGATACGGGGCAACCCGGGTTGTTTCGAGTTGTCGATATTTTATTCGGCCACTCCGCATGCGGAGTGGAGTTCTTTCGCTCGGGCCGGTTGGTATTTCTAAAAATAGGCGTGTCGACCGGCCCGCTAAGGGTTCAAGTTTGCATTGCGAACGCGGACAGACTACTGTATGTAGTACATCCATGTAACCGGAGATTTGACCCATTGACCCGGCGGAGGAGGCCGAAACCAGCCGGAAATGGCCGATTCTCTTTCAACCGTCTCCACCCTCTTTGGGACGCGCATATCTCTGTAATGTATTCGCCTCCAAATATCTATATTAGTCTTACGATATATATTTCTATGTTATTCCTTATCTCTATATTACTGTATTATTCTTTATCTGTTTACTTCTGTCGCTTAAGGATTCATTTGTACAAATATTATTGCATCTTGCCAAACCTTCCTCGTCCTTACCCTGTGAGTCACCCCGTTTAGTCACCCGTCCAATGTTTCCAACTCCTGACCTATGTCCCTAACTATTTTCCATTCCTACTTTCGACCTCTCCTATCACCCCTACTCCTATATTTCAGATCCTTTATAAACCCTTGACCATTTGCTCACTCCAGCCATTATTATCATACAAGTCCAAGTTCACGCTACTCATTACTATTTTTACCATACTACAAGTCCAAGTTCGATCATTATTAACTACAAGTCTAAGTGTTAATAAAATCTCTTAAAAACCGAAGTTGGAAGTTCAAATTTTCTCTGTGTCCATTACATCTCCTCGCGGCTTCTACTCTTCGATTGCTCCTCCAATCTTTCCAGGGAACTGTTCGATCGCTCCGAGACACATCGGTCCCCTTCTCTCGCTGACCAGTTTTCGTCGGAGCTACAGCTTTCGGTCGCTCGAATGTTTGAATGTTGGTCCGGTTGTTGCTACTGTTACCACGACGCCTGTACGAGGGGGTGCGTGGTGAACTGCGTCCACATTTATCGACACAGGCCAATCGACTGGACTGCCCTTGTCTATAGAAGTGATCGATTGGGCACGTGCAGCACGGCCGCGAAAAAAAAAAGCGTGCCAAGCGTGTCCGCCGCAGCAATATTTCGCGTGCTTACTTCCAAATCGAACTTGTACACTTTCCCTTCTCCGCGATGCAACACGCCGCTGACATTTCCCCGCCGATTGCACGGCGCATGATCCACCTGTCTGCATACTAGGAAACTGTGTCCCAAGGATGCTCCAAGTGCGTGTCAACGGACCTGATACCACGGTCTCGCGCTACCTACGGCAATCGCTCTTCGACCCGGTGTCCGATGAAGATGTTGCGATTGAATTTTTTCTATCAACTCTTCTTCGCGCCTGGGAGGCACGGGTGGGAAAAATTTGCATCGCCCGACACGCAACGTTGGTGTTGCAATCGATACACCACCACTGGCCTGTACGAATTCAGTGCAGCGGTGTTTGAGATAGATTATTCATCGCGATTGCATTGCCAGCAATGTTGCAGTACCGTTGACAGATCAAACGGGGCAACGCGCGTCCAAGCGGAAAAGAAGCGTAGAGTCTACTATAAACGCGAAAAGCGTCGGAACGGAGGGGAAAGGGGAGGAGGGGAGGAGGGAAAACGGGAGAACGGATAGTTGGCCGTTCGCCTGTATCGAAAATCGACATTCTTCGCTCTAGCAAACAAGCGTCGGGAAAAACGAGCCACTATTATAGGCTACGCCTATAAATCCAGAGGGTGAATTCGGTTTCTCCGCTCGTTCGATCGGAGCGTACCTACATGTACCTACACACTTTATTCCCGTTGCGAAGGAATGCCAGGAAAACAGTCTATTATATTAGGAGGTTGCATTGAAAGCCGCTGTTTACGTTCACGTGGATCTAATAACGCATATCGTAGATAGCGAGAGCTGGTTCTTATCTCATTTTGAAGTGTAAGCATTTCCCCCTAACAAGGGAAGGCTCTTAAGTGGTCGACTCGGATTTTAATGTACTTTTGCAGGTTCATATTACACATGTCCCTGATGCTCTACGTAAAATATTAGGTGTAGTTGTTCAGAAACTTTAAAGATATTAACAATTAAAGTTTCATACCTTTATGTGCCGTGCATATCTTCTAGAAATGGAAAAGAATCTTCAAGAAGATTGGTAGCCAAGTGACATGGTATGTGGCTTGTATTGTAGAGGTTCTGGGTTTCGAATCCCGGTTAAATTCATCTTTTCTTTTTATTCGTGATTTCATTTTGGCGACATTTTCGCACAATGTCCATAAATCACAGAAATTAAAACTCGAAAACTCTTTAGTTTGTATATATTAAGATGAATAATAGAGATCGACGTGTGTGGGGAGTTGACCCTATGCGTGAAATTGGAAACGTACTCCAGTTTATCTCCAATCTGATCATAAACAGAACGCACAACGAACGCATTGTAAAGAAATACTGTTTCAACGTTATTTATATTTGAAATGAACTAGTTATAAGTGTACTAGTTATATAACAAATGTGCACAGTGTCGCCAAAATGATATCATAAATAAAAAAAAAATCAATCTAACCGGGATTCGAACCTCGGACCTCTACAATACAAGCCACAAACCATATGTCACTTGGCTACCAATCTTCTTGAAGATTCTTTTCTATTTCTAGAAGATACGGACGGCACATAAAGGTATGAAACTTTAATGGTTAATATCTTTAAAGTTTCTGAACAACTACACCTAATATTTTACGTAGACCATCAGGGACATGTGTAATATGAACCTGCAAAAGTACATTAAAATCCGAGTCGACCACTTAAGAGCCTTCCCTTGTAAGTTTCAGTCATCAAACGCCTGTCTTTGACTACGCAAGTTCATTTCTATAGCAGAGTTAAAATGGAACGCGACAAGTTATTTTTTCGATGCGCACTTTTACACTACTTCGATCTAAAGAAAAGTGCAGCTAAACACATCGAATGCTTGCGAAAACCTACGGTGAATCGGCTCCATCGGAAACAGTGTGCAGAGATTGGTTTCGGCGGTTCAAAAGTGGTGATTGTGACGTTCACGACAAACAACGGCCAGGTCAATCGAAAAAATTCGAGGATGAACAACTGCAAGATTCATTGGAAGAAAAGCCTACTCAAACTCTCAAAGAATTGGCTCAACAGCTCGAAGTCGATAAATCAACGGTTTCGCGACGTTTACAAGCTATGGGAAAGATACAGAAAGAAGGGAAATGGCTGCCACATGAATTAACCGAAAGTGCTATTGCAACTCGCTTAAACATATCGATTGCTTTGCTTGCAAAGCAAAGGAAAAAAAGTTTCTTGTGACGTATCGTTACCGGGGATGAGAAATGGATTTATTTCGACAACCCGAAACGCAGAAAAACGTGGGTTGACCCAGGTCAGCCATCAACGTCGACACCAAAGCGAAATATCCACGGTCACAAAACAATGCTCTGTATTTGGTGGGACATGGAAGGTGTCGTATATTATGAATTGCTAAAACCAAATGAAACGGTCACCAGTGAACGTTACCGTCAACAACTGAAGCGTTTACATGAGAATTTGATACAAAAACGACCGTCAATTGCATCGAATCGCCGAACAGTGATCCTGCTCCACGACAATGCTCGACCTCCTGTTGCCAAAACCGTAAAAGAAACACTGATGGAGTTCAAATGGGAGATTCTCCCTCACCCAGCCTACTCTCCAGACCTGGCCCCAAGTGATTACCATTTCTTTAGATCGATGCAACACGGCTTGGAAGACGCACATTTCCGTAATTACGAAGAAGGTGAATATTGGGTTGCTGAATGGATAAGCTCGAAAAGTAAACAGTTCTTTCGTCGAAAATACTTTGACTGATTCTTTTATACATTTTATTATTGAAATAAATGCTCGCGAAACACGAAAAAACAGCGGCTTTCAATGCAACCTCCTAATATTATAGATACGCGATGCGAAAGCAAAGTCTACGAGGGGCGGCCCAATGACCGGGGGGAGAGACAGAGGGAAAAGGAAATGATTATTGCATATGTATGCATGGGTATACGAGCACAAGGGTGTCTTCGGTGCTCGCTCGACGGCTTATTAATTCAATCTCCCTGTAACAAGCCTCTTCTATCCCTCGGCGATGCTAATCGCCGCTCGATGATCATTCGGATGATTGCATTCGGTGATCGCGTCGAGCGAGGCAGCTCGCCATCGGTCGGACGAAGCTCGATTGAAATATTAGGCCGTCCCATAAGTTTGTTTCGCTATTTAAATTAATGTATGAAACATACCTTTAAAGTTTATGAAAAAACGTAATCACCCTCTCGTTCCACAACTTCTTCCCATCTTTTTGGTAAAGTCATTATACCGTCACTATAAAATTTCTGTGGTTTTTCGTTAAAATACTGTTCAATGTTTGTTTTCAGGCACTCCACGTTATCAAATTTTTTTCCGGCCAAAAAATGTCGCATCGATCGGAACAAATGGTAATCCGATGGAGCAATATCTGGAGAATATGGTGGGTGCGATAAAAGTTGCCAAGCAAATTCACGTAATTTTTTTTGCACGTTTTGTGCCACATGTGGTCTTGCATTATCGCGACGAAAAACCACGTTGCACCGATTCACGAGTCTCGGCCGTTTTACTCTTATTGCTTCTTTCAATTTATCCAGCTGAGCGCAGTGTTTGTCTGAATTAATTGTTTGGCTGGCTGGAAGAAACTCAAAATACAAAATTCCTTGACAATCCCACCATACAGAGAGGAGAACTTTGCGAGGGTGTAGACCTGGTTTCGCAACTCGTTGCGGTGGATCTTCTCTCCTTGTCCATGTTCGTTTTCTTTGGGGATTGTCGTACGAAATCCACTTTTCATCCCCAGTCACTAAATGTTTCAAAAATGGATCTTTTTCATAGCGTGCAAGCAAAGATATGCACGTTGCTACGCGATCAGAACGGTTCCGCTCTGTGAGCTGGTGCGGCACCCATACATCCAGCTTCGTTACCATTCCCATTTTCTTTAAGTGTCTGCGGACAGACGATTTGGGGATATTTAACGTTGTAGACATCTCTTGAACCGATAAACTTCGCGTTTGATCCACTAAATCACGAATTCTGTTGGACGCCCAGAACGTGGTTCATCTGCAAGATCAAAATTTCCTTTTCGAAATCGATCGAACCATTTTCTGCACGTACGGGGCGATAAAGAACCTTCTCAGTAAACGGCACAAATGTTGCTTGCGGCAACTTTTGCTGTATTTGCTTTGCGAAACTCCTGCAGCATAAGATGCCGAAAATGAATACGCATCTCACTCATGATTTTTCACCGTCTAAAAGACGAAACGCTTGCTGTTCACGAACTTTTTCTTTGGAATGCCTTCTCTGGACTGAACTCGATCATTAAACTCTGATTCCTTTCATCGCTTATCGCTCTGTGTTTATAGAACGCACCGCGGAAAGTATAAACGCATCCGCGGCACGAACTTATGGGACGGCCTAATATTTCAACGTTAATATTAAATGTTGGACGATAGGAATATTGCTTCGGTTTAGGTTTCGCCGGCAGGCACGATACACTTGTACGTAGCAATCGCTTCGCGTGCAGGGATTAGTCGTCCGATTCTAGTCGAATGGGCATAATAAGGATCGCGTTCGGCGACGTCGTTCGCCCGTAGTCTATATTTGTGCTTTGCGAATTTTCCTTTGGCCTATTAATAAACGCTGCCGGCCGCGGTCGGAGCAACGATAAACAGAAATATAATGTCTATGGTGGTGGCACGCGAAATCGGCGAGCCAATTCTCGGACGCGCCGCGGAGATCGTTGAAGATCGGCGAACCAGTTGAATGTTTTTCCATCTACGCCGTTCGAAGCGTTTAATTCTCGTTGAAAATGAAGGTCGTTCGGGGGAACAGGAACGTTCCTTTCAACGATCGAACCGGATCGTTCTTCGACGAAATATCCGACCAATTAGTTGCTCCCGACTCCATCCTGCGGGGCTGCGAGCTGGAGAAACGCAAGGGGGCGCGTTAGGGCGGAATTTCGTTAGCACTAGAGAGTGCGCTTCGTTAAGAGAGTGTGGTCGTTTGGCATTTGGACGTTGCCGGAGGGAGCGCGTCGTCGGGGCAAGTCGGCCAGGTCGTTTTCCGCGAGAACGACGAAGATAGGAGCACGGTACGTGACTGCGGGTCCTCTCGACACTTTCGGGCTCGTTTGAATCGAGGACGTAAGAAGGTGTGCGCGCAAGGGTCTGATGGCGCTTCGCTCCTTCAAGCTTCAGCGAAACACCGCGAGAAAGAAGCTGCGTGCAATTATCCCCTTGGATCTTGGAGAAGCCCAGGCATTTCAGTTGATAGGTGATCGATGATCGCGTATGTGCACGCGTGTTGCATGTTAAGAATTTGTTGATATATTGAAGGTGGAAGAGGTAAGAGAGGCAGTTCTTTCCCGGTCAATTCTGGGGTAAAGACTGAGTGGTCAATCACAGTTCATTTACCAAAAGGCAGAACCTTCCCCGCTCCGTGTCCAGATCCTCCAGGAAGAGTTTCCCTATTCCTTGGAAATACGGCTACAAGCCGATTGCCACATGTATTCTTTACTCGACACTAATAAACAATCCCTCGACACCAGATAGCTGGAAGACCCAATGCGGTCGCCAGCCATCGTGTTCAGTCTCATTCATTCACTTTCAAAACATCCCTAATAAACAGTCGATCCTTGGACATTCGATAGTTGAATAGCGTCGGGCCACCAGCCATCGTCTGCCGTCCAGATTGCCCATTTGCAAAGCACTCTCCAAACCCACCCAGGCTAGGTCCCTATCACAAATCGGTCCCTTTCCTTTCATTCAAAATGCGCTGTCGCTAACATGCGTCTATGAGACACGGTATCGGACGGAGCGAAACATCGGTTACTAATTACGATAGTCGACCAGTAGGAAAAGAAAGGAAAAGAGAGTTGGCGTACTCACGTTGGCTGCTGCTCCGTCGTATGATGTTTTCGAGGAATGTGTTTTGCGGGGCGACCAGGCCCCTGCGCCCCCCTGGCATCCTTTCTTCCTTGGATGAACCCGGATCCTGGTCGCAGCGGCTATCAGGATCTCGTCCAGCCTCTGGCTACGACGGTCGCGCACAGTCTTCCGCGCTTCATGCCAATGTATCTCTTTCACCCCGCCTTCCTTACCTACGATAGCTGCCCTAATGCACACGTTCACTAACTGAATGTCATTATTCGAGGGTAGTTGGCCATTGCGGATCAAACGAGCCGATCCTTAATAAATGTTTTCGCTCGATCCTGCTTCGCTTCGACTCCCTACGGCGACAGTCAATTTCTCTACCGGCATGCGTAATACGCGTAGCACAATTCCAGTCTCGCCGACCGACGCTTCCGAATAAACGCGGCAAACGAGCCAAAGGTACTAAATGAGCGAGAGACGCGAACCCTGCTAGGACCTGGGCGTCTCTGTCGTCACCTGAACGCGAACGCTTCCGCGGTGCTCCAGCGGGCGGTGATCGGAGGGCTTCCGGTCCTGCTGGCCTTCCGGCCCAGCTGTTCCGTCTTCACCAGCGTTGCGATTCCCGACGAACAGGCTGGAGAGTGAGCCGCCGTCCTCGCCCTCGCCCTAGCCCTCGCCCTCGCCCTCGCCCCCGTTCTCCTCCTTCTTGTTCTCGTCCGCGACCTCGCCCTGGTCGCGGTGGTCGTGGTCGTGGTCGTGGTCGTCGTGGTCGTCGACGACGAGCCACGAGACGATCCGGACTTATCGAGGCAACGACCACGACGGAGTCGACGGGCTCGCGAAACTGTCCTCGGATGGTGTACGCGCGATCGATGACCCATCTAACCGCAGTCCTTCCAGGTGATCGCGCGTGCTATCACGGAATCCCGACGGCAAGTACCTGGACGATTGCGCGCTACCTGCCACGTCGCTCTCCACATCCTCGGCGTCCTCCTCGGTGTCGGTGCAGCTGGTGCCCGCGGAGGAGGACATCCCTTGGACAGGGGAACTTTCGGCCAAACGAGACTCTCGGTCACATGCTTCGCTTCGCTCTTCTTGTCGCGATCTACCCTCCAACACTTTCCTCGATACCCGCGGACCTTTCTCGGGGGTCGAGCAGCGGCTGCTCGTTTCTTGCTGAAACCAAAGTCGAAAAGGTATTAGCTTATTCCACTAGCAACAGCAACAGCAACGGCAACGATAATAATCGTGGCAAATTTTATCCATCGATATGAAATGGCTACTCGTGAAAATTAATACTGAAGGCGCGGCTACTCTTCCGGTAGAACGGGGACGGTGTCTCGGCAGGACGTCGACCTGCCAAACCGTGCACTTTTCATTAAGTTTCTGTCTCTGGGCAACGTTTGGACGGCGCATGAAAGGTACCATCGAGGAATCTCTAGGACAGGGACGTCCAACCTTTTCTCCTCGAAAGCCCACCGTGCCCCCACTACCAGTTAAAGTCGCCCCATTCCAATGCAAAGCCAAATACTGGCCGGGGCACAGGGGCAAGACGGGGAACGAGCGATTCGTGCCTCGCGAGTCACCTGTTCGGTGGTGGCGGAAGCTCCAAAGGGGGGAAGGGCTCGCGAGCCGCGGGTTGGACATGCCTGCTCTAGGAGATTAACTGGATTAACGATTCCTATTCTCGATCTTCCTTCTCGAGGGCGGCACGCGAGCAGCAATATTCCAAGCAACGAAATCGGGCTAGTCCGATTCGCGAGAATTCTAATAGCGTTCCAAGGTCGGCCGCTTGTGGAAAAAGCGCGGAAAAAGGCGAACGGTAACGGGAAGAAACGGTTTTCCATTTTCCGATCGGTGTTTCTCTGGACCGGCGCCGTGGCGACAGTGCGGGGCGTCGCGAACCAGAGGCAATACTTCCGGGAGCTCGCAGATTTACCAGAAGGGGTAGAAAGAAAATATTGGAAGGGGTGAGAGAGGGTCGGCAGAGAGGTGAGCCGGATTTAGCTGATGCGAGTCGAGCAGTCGATTTGAGCCTCTGTTCGCGAAAAACCGAGCCGTCGCTCAAGGTCGCCTATGATTTCTCGTGGGAGGAGTTTTTGGCACGACTGCCACCTTTTTTCCTCGCTTCGCGAGCGATCGATTCCATTCTATGTATGCGCAGCTCGTACTTATCGCCGACAGCATCGCGATTCCTCCAACTAGGAAAACGGTAAGCGTGGTCGTTTACTGTTTCGGCGCCTTCTACCACCGTCCAACCCTCTTGCAGGAATAAATCGTGGAAAAGGGTCGACTCTCCTGAAAGCTGTCGCGCCGAAAGGCCAAAGGGAAACGGAACTGCCGGTGCCCCCTCGTTAGCTCGAGGCCCTATTTTCAGGCTGGCCGCGGCTTGGAGAGTTGGGAACGCAGAGGCAGAGGAGTTTGAAGAAACTGTCGTATCGTCTGAAAGGGGGTGCGCGTTACAATCGATCGACCTTCCCACATTCCTCGACGCCGAGCTGCATTTTTCGTCTCACCTTGGACGCGCGACCCGAGGGAAGGCAAAGGGCAAGGGAGATTGATAGGATAGGTGGATCGCGGGGGCGACGATGCGCGTGCATCGTAGAGCGGTGAACGGGCAGCAGGACGATAGAGTGACAAACGGGAGGCTGTATAAAAAGAACTAGGAACGCGTGCCCGATTGTCAATTCATCTTTCTTCCAGTCGAGGAGCCCTCGGCAGGTGTTTTACGTGAGAGGTGGACAGAAGGGAGGAGCGGAGAGCTTGGCCGACGATTGGAAAGTTTGCAGCGCTCTTGGCGAAGGTGGTAACTGAGAATGACGTGACAGGAAGGGGAGCTTGCCCCTCGTTCGCCATCCGCGAACGTCGTTTCGCCGATTCGTGCCACGGGGGCACCGCTCGTAAAGCCATTTCGACTATCGCGCGACATAAATTATAAAATCGACCGACGCCGGATCGTCTGCGTCTGTGCAATGGCCAGCATGTAGGACGCCGCGGAGGAATCCGTTCGAGACACTTGCACACACTTGCACAACGATTCAACGATATCCACTCTGAAGTGAAGAGAACGACAATCCATATTATTCGTGTTTCGTTCACCGTGCCAGTAGCAACCGAGCTACGTTACGTTTCGCCTATCCAATATTTCCATCTCGATACGCGAGGTGAAAATTTCAGGGAAGGGCCACGGTTAGATCGGACAATGGCAGACGAAAGAAGGGGGCGGTAAGGGGCAGCAAAAGCTGGTGCAACAGATCGGTGACGTGGAGCACGCAAAGGTGTATTCGGGAGAGGTTGGTAACGGCGCGGCAGTTGAATTCTTTTGCCGAGAAATCGAATGCACCGGTAGAGCGAAGAAAACGACGACACGGTATTCCAACGAGCAGCCCTTATGTTAATCCCGGCCCTCGACCCTTGTTGCCACTTTGCGCAATTGGATCAACGACATCTCCGTGCCTTCGTAAGAAGATAAACTCTGCTGGACGCGATGCTTGGCATTATCGCGGCGGGCTATGATTAGACGGAGAGCATTTAACCCCCTCGCCGCGAAGCCATGCGAGGGGCTCAACACCTACAGCTGTTATTTCTACGAATCGTGGCTTCGATTCAGAGCTTGCCCCTCCTCGAAAGTGTCGAGGAAACTCTCGGACGGTACGTGAAAGAGTTTGCCAACGCAACGACCCGTCGACCTGCAAACCTGTGAGAAATTCAGAACTCGCGTCGCCGCCGTAAGTCTGAAAGCTTTCGAGCTGGCCGATAATCAACGCCACGTGAACCGGAGTACTCGTCGTTTCGCGGAGAACAGTAGCCGAATAGTAGACGAATTACCATCAGCGTGCGCGTGCTACGAATCAAGTTTGAATTGCACTCCAGGGTATTTTCGAGATTGGCGACGATGATAGAAGTGTGCAAATGAAGATTGTCGCTGCTGGCGCTAACGCGGAGGGATTCCTGACCTATCCAACTCTGCGTCCCGCTCTCCAAAGATTGCCCCACCGACTGGTCCAGCCGCTCCACTTTTCGCCAATTGCCTCCGTGTCGAGGTGGACAGAAACGTAAAGAATTCGCGAATGATCGCGTTGCCGCAGGCACGATCCACGCGATGCGACGCCTTTGCGTCTATTAGCCAAACTTACTGGAGCGGTCCACTCTTGCAGCCTGCAAGCAACCGTGAACCCTTCCGCGTCCGTTAATAGGAGCGCGTTAATCGTGCGATTGTCATCCGAGAGCAGAGTCATAGGGGTGCGAGAAAGGCGACGATAACCTTATCTACGGTGGACGAGCAGGATGGGTCCGTCCATCGCGTTTCTGGATCGTATCGCCCCGATGATCGATCGCTGACTGGTTTCGGTACGCATTTGGGTAACGCGTCCCGGACACGTTTCACCTAGTTTGGGCGAGGCGAAGCGCGGATGCCTCGATATGTCTGCGTCTTATCGCCGGACCAAAGGTTCCTCTCGGGGTGAATAGATGGACGGTGTTTCACCCTCCGCCGCGCGCGCGCGCGCGCTCACTGATCACCGGATACTCGCGCACACGGATTTCCAGACGCAGCCGTACGGCAGGCTGACCGAGTAGCGACTGAGACTCACCCTCCGTGGCGGCGCTGACTACCCCCGACCCTACTTTCCCTACCCTCGGTGCCGGCGCTCCACGGCCTCGTTCCATCTCCCGCGGCGCTGCCACTACCGCTCGCGTGACTTCCTCTCGCGATTTCGCTTCGACGAGATCTCCAAATCACCATCGATTCTTTTTCCTCTATTCCGCGATCGATACTGCGACAACACCTGTCCCTGCAGGTGCTCGCTGGATCCTTGTTTCCTAGTACGCTCTTGGGACCACGCGGATCATCAATTTTTCAGGGGCTACCCCGGCTGGCGAAGTTTGTTGCGCGTAGAGAAAGGGTTCCTCATCCACGTTCCGTGCCACGTGGATCAGCAGTGACCCACATTCAACGGCGTCGCGACTTCCGCCAAGTGAGCAACGTAAACAAGTACGTAACTGGCGACGAAGCAACGATGCTTCGACCTACGGACTTTCCTTCAATTTCATTTGGAAAACTATAGGAAGCCATCCCCTACACGCGTCGATCGTGCGATTCTTTGGGCAAAGGACAGCAATCGCTCGACCGATTTCTTCGTTCGATGCAAGTACGCGCGATCGACCGCGCCGGGTAGCGCGGTGCGAATGATCATTCCTGCAGGGTGGTTAAAGGAGGAGGCAAGTCCATTCCTAGGAATAGACGAAAGGAGAAAACTGGCGGGGAAAGAGGGCGGTGAAGAAGGAGGGTAGATTTGTACGATCGAAGCTGTCGAAGGGAGGGCGCCACCTCGCCGGCTCTTATCACCCTATCCCGCTGTTACGAATCGCTATCCACGAGTGACCCGAGTGCAAAAACTCCGTACCGTTCCGTTACCTACAGCGATACATTTTCCTCCGAGGAAAGCTCAGTTTCCATGTAAACGAGTCACTGGTTCGAGAAGGAGGAGCTCTCGGGTTTGGAATTTTTATACCCCGACACTAATTGCAAGGCGTGTCTGGCTGCCTCTCGAGGCATCAAATTAATTAATGGCATACCAAATGACGGGTCGCTCGAACCCTCGAAAAAGCAAACTACGTGCATGTGACGCGGCGTACGATCGTGCCGCGAATATCAATGCTTCCTTAGATGTCATCGGCGAGCAAACTTTTCGTGCTCGTTAATTATGCCGTTCATCAATGGTGTACCATTTTCTTCCCCCTTTACCTTTTCCACTCTTTCCACGCCCTTCGCCTCACTTTTATTCTCGCGTTCCCTTTTCGCAGTGCCGAGACCTCCGCCTATAAGCCGTGCGTTCGTTGCACGTTCACTCAATCGTCCTCGCGATCGATCGGACATTTTAATCTGGCCAAGCCGGAGCAATTATTGCTACGATATGCACACGTGTCTCAAGTTCCGAGTTGTCTCCGACGAGTCTCTACTCGGCGGACCTTTCGTTGCAACCCTTCCGGCCCGTAAACATGTTCAACAATGGTAACACTTTTCTTAATCCCGGATCCGCTATAATCCGTTATCCGTTCAAAATAATACTTCCGATTCTCGTTGCACCGCTCCTATCGTGTAACCAAAGTTCGATTCCGGTTCGAAGGCGCGAACTGGAGTCACTTGGAAGGTGGCAAGATACATCGGGATCTTGCTTGGCCCGTCGCCAAATGCATTTTCGCATGCCGCTTCGACCTGTTCCCCTTGCAAACACTTTTGTATCGCATCGGTCTTCGGAATGTTGCCCGGTCGACGAGCACCGTTGCGGGATTACCCAGGGAATTGTACCCGCGTTTAGCATTTACGAACAATTCGAATTCTCTGCGACTGCGTTCACAATTAGTATAATTGCGTTCCGGTAAACGGTATACGGTAAACGCAATGCAGAAAAGTAACCGGTCGCGTGCCGCGCGGCCAGCCTTCTAGTTTCACGCTCCCGCTCGCTATTTCTTTGCTATCGCTTGGCCATTTTACACCGAGCCGTGAAATAGTAAGCTCGTCAGCGATATTCTCCGCACGGCCCAGTGCATAGCTCGCAGCGGATTAACCGTTGGACGTAATCTATTCGATTAAAGAGCTTTATTGTAACAAAACTCAACAAAAGTCAACAACGGTGGGCAAACGATCCTTTTATTTACAAGTTAGAAAGAGACTAAATTATGTCTACCCGTGGCTTGCCTAATCTTTCCAATTCTTTCCTTGGATTTCTTCCTTCTCCAACATAGCGCTCGTGATGCCCACTTTCTTCAGCTCGGCTACCAGTTCTCCGTTCTTGTGCATTTCCAACAGGATGTCGCAACCACCCACGAATTCTCCATTTATAAATACTTGCGGTATCGTGGGCCAGCTCGAATAATCCTTGATTCCTGACCGCAAAGCCATACGTGTAATAGTGTACATGTCCGCGATGTAAGTAATATTAACCTTGTCTAAGAGATTCGTCCCCGAGAACATCATGGGCATCGTAGTTCACGTTGTGCATCCTTAAAATTTGCACAACCGCGTTGCTGAAGCCGCATTTCGGACTGTCCGGGACACCTTTCATGAACACAACTACTTTGCCTTTCTGTCAAACATAATTCACGCTGGTTTATAATGCTTCGGTATACCGTCGTTTATCCGACAAGGATCGCTATCGTTACGACTTTCATTCGTTACCATGCTAGAAGCATTACTAAGTAAACACTTACATTGACGAGGTTAGCAATTTTATCGGCGGTCGCCGAAAAACTTCTGATAGCGTTGCAAAGCCTAGCCGGGATCATTTTCTAGCTGCTGTTGTCCAGAATATCGCGCGCAACAATTATTTCTTTTCGGAGAATAACAGCGGACCAGGTTACCCGGTCAATGCGTCAACCATGAATGGGTTACGCCATATTGCATTTCCTGTACGGCTTACGGCATACGGTTTCCACCTACTGTACTTATTCGCTGCTTCGTACCGCCCTCTGGAGATGACCGGAGAAAACGACACGAGAAGACACCGAATATATCGGTGCAGAGAAATTAGTAGTGCCCTACGTGATCAGCAAAGAAATCGCGACGCAGACGGAAATCTCGTCGGTGAAGTTGCTGACAAGATGAGTCGAACGGATTTCTCATCTTACGCACAGGAGAAATTGGCAAAATCGCAGCCTATTTGCTCGACGCTTTTATCATACGTATATTTAACAATTGTATCACAGAATTGGTAAATGTATGATAAATGTCATCGATTGCCCAGGTCTCACCACGGGGAGGTTGCTGCGAATGGAGACACGCGGGGCCCTAGCCGCGCACCAACCACGCACCATTTACAAATGAAACCTATGCTACTTCCTACCGATGTACATTTGCACCACGCTTCGTAGACGAACGTTGCGCAAAATAACAGTGGAATGAAGTATTCAAATGAACGATTTTAACCGTTTGAGTCCCAAGCAGCGCGATCGCGCTGTTCAGATTTTATGTCGAGAAAACCCAGCACATTTCGAGCATTGTTGACAGCTGACGGTGCGTTACCGATTGTCGACTGACGCAAGTACATCAAACAGCTCCTTTTAATGTAAATAGTATATTTTACAATAGGTAGAATAATACTATAATAATGCTATCGCGCTGCTTGGGTCTTTTCGTACTCATTTAGACAAAGCGCGATCGCGCTGTTTGGGATTCTTCGACAGTGTTTTTCCAATACCCCCTGGGACTCAAACGGTTAAGGAAAGCTGAAAATGAAAATTAAAAAATCAGGTTTATAGTTTAAATTGGTTTGTACATTGCTCGAGCAAGTAAAATGTATTGAAATAAATAATTGTAACGAAAGCTGAAAATCAAAATTCTATTCGACATTCTGAAGTAAAAAATTCAATCGTACGCGGCGCTAATAAAAATCGCGATTCGCCCAATACGATGATGAGTTCTGGAAACAATAAGCTGCAACTACAGCATACAAAAGCGAGCACAGTGAGAAAATAGTAAGAAAGAATGGCTGTCCATCCTTTGGATGCAGAGCCATTGGTAGTTGCCCTCTTGAGTGACGATTTGTCGGGCCTCTTCGGCATATAGCCTCTTCTTTTCTTCGAGCGCGATGCCCGCTGAAACTTAGCCTAGGCTCGAGACTCTATCCGCAAAAAAAAATGAGATGAAATAAAAATGTAAACCGCGTAGCTAAACGGAACACGCGCGGACGAATCACGACCAAATACAGTAATGTCTCCATTAGTGTCCCTCGCTCGGGACCGAATGGGGACACTAATGGGGCGCAGACACGATTCTCGAGCGAGTTCGGGTCGCCTTTGATGTTGTAGCAGCCGAGGCTCGAGACAGCGTTCCAGGAAAGAGGCAAGTTTAAATACCCGTGTACGTGAGACAATACTAACGCGACCAAAATTTAAGAATAAAACTTCTGCATTTTTGGTCCGTTTTAAATGAAATTTTACCAACATGTTCGTTACAATCTCCCGATTAAAATGACACCAAACACGATATGGTTTGAACAATTTTTACTTATCATGGTGGTAATAATGGTCTTCGAAATAATCAGTCCCATGGCACCAATCTATGTCGTGTTTGGTGTCATTTTAATCGGGAGATTGTAACGAACATGTTGGTAAAATTTCATTCAAAACGGACCAAAAATGCAGAAGTTTTATTCTTAAATTTTGATCGCGTTAGTATTGTCTCACGTACACGGGTATTTAAACTTGCCTCTTCCTATGACGCTGCCTCGAGCCTCGGCTGCCACAACATCAGAGGCGACCCGAACTCACTCAGGGGGCCACCACCCCAAGTGGTGGGGATAGGAAAAGGACACTAATGGAGACACAATTTTGGACACTAATGGAGACATTACTGTACAATCGTAAAATTGCGATTAAGGAAAATCGTAAAGATTACGATTAAAATTGTAATCGATGTTCGCCTACACGCGCAGCCTCGAAAAAGCGAAATCGCGACCACGACCGCGAAAGATTCAATAATCAAATCTCTCCATACTCCTGTACCAAAGAATAACAAAGAAATAAAACAAGTGCACGAAAGTAATGATAATTCTGATTAGAAAATGTAAATATTCGATGTTAACAAGAGATTTAGAATCGTATTAAATAAGCAGCAGCGGTAATAGAGAGTACAAATAATAGTGGTATAGCTATTATGAACACCGCGGTACAAATAGGTAACGATACGCACCTCACTGTGAGATGTCTTCCACATGTTGTCAGCTCGGCGTCAAGTAGTTGAATGGGAACCCATCGCCAGCGTCCGTTGCCGTTTGGCTATGTTTCTGTTTCCTATAATTATTTCAGCGCATACATTAATTGATAAGTATATCTTTATGTTCCGCGATAAATTGCCGAGATTTTCGTGAAAAAGCAAGCTTCCCGACCACAGGCAGAAACACTAAAGAAATACTCGGAAATAATTGCTTGCATTATGTTACTACTTGTCTACAACGCGACTGTATATCATACAAGCATTATACCTGGCATGAATTATAATTTAACAGAGATATATTGCTAGAATTCTACTTATTTCAACAAGAAATATGAAGAACGCTTACCTGTCAGCGAAAAGTTCATTTAACAATATGGCGCCGCGTCACTCTGCTACTGCGCATTCCCGTTCGAAAGGGTCGCGTTCGCGCCATTTCTCATTCAAAGCGGGCGAAAGAGACGCCATGAAACAGACTCCAACTGAAATTAGAGATGCAAGTATTAAGAATCGTCAATATTATAATAATATTAGGCTAGAAACTGCAGAATATATTGCAAGATAATGGAATTTCGGGCTGGAATATGTATATCTATACGTAAAAGTAATGTTAGATAGATTCCACTTACTACGCAATGCTTTCTCACGTTCTACTAAAATATGACTTACTATTAAGAAAAAACACAGAACAAACAGAACTCACAGGAGACGGGTAATGAGAACAAATGATATAATATTTTGCCTTTAGGAATATGTTAGATTATGCGACCGACCTTAATTCGACGGACACTCTGACCGCGTCTAATCACTACGAGATCCGTTGGCGAAAGAGTGAGCTTTTTGGAATAGATTGCGCTAATTGGCTGACGACTGAGCGGGTGGTGGGGCGTGTTGTTCTTTCTCTAAGGCGGGTGTTTTTGAATATCGTGCCGAACTGAATACTTTTTATTGCAAGTGTTACACAATAGAAATATATTTATTAGTAATAATAACCACATCTGTGTAATAAAAAGTTTGCAATGTTTGTTGCACTGTAGAATAAGTGAACTATTTCCGTCAAACTAATATTTGTCTTGCCTTAACTTTATTTAATTTACAATTCCCACCGTGGTGAATGTCCGGATGATTCAACTGATCACTGTTCGTGAGCGGAGGACGCTCGAATCAGTGTCGGATTTCTGAGTCGGTATGGCAGTCGCTTTGGCCAACGAAAGTCCATAAGGTGATTCGTCTATTCATATATCTCGTCAGTGATAGAAGTAGACAAATCGAGCAATGTATTTTTTCGGCCCATTTCCCGGGGATCCAATTAATAATTCAAAAAAATATACTTTTGTTCTTTGCCTCTATGAATAGCTGTACGTGACGTCACGTGACACGTCGAAAAGTTTTTCCCCTTGCATCTGGTAGCCCTGCACGACATCCGCCTGAAGGTGGCACTGAAATAGTTTAATGTTCGTAAAGAACGATTTGTTTTTTTTTGTTCTTCTTCTTTTGAAAAAGCTGCAGCGTTTCAGGTTCCAAAGAATTGATAAAAGCTACAGCTGCGTAACCCCGTTTCACAGCCGCCACTTCAAATTCGATCTGCGTTCGTGGCCTACTTCCGAGGTGTGTGCTCGTGCCGCGAGTCGCGTGGAATCTCGACGACGATACTTGTTTGTTTCACCAGCAAATATTATTATTATAATATTAAATATTAATTTATTCAACGCGACTGGAACGAAAAAGAGCAGAAGGAGAAGAGGAAGCTCGTGCAATGTAAGTGGGCCCAAGGACAGGTATTTCGCTACTTTATTTTCGAGTGTTTGAATTCGGCGTCGAAAAAGGGGAAGCCGCGCGAAGAAAGAACGCTTTCGTTGTAAAAACTTTTCTCTCTCGAGACAGAGCTACGTGAATATCCGTAAATACCAGAAATTTATCTTATCTGTTTGATACGTTATCGTTTTGACCAAAAGCCAGCCAACAATATACAATATTATGGAGGGCCATAGCCGAACGTTTCGAGGCAAAATACTTTTTCCATTGTTTCTGTTATGTAGACGGCAAAAGTATCGTCACAGATTGCGATTCGCGACGCGACGGTGCATTCTTTAATACTTGAGAACTTTCGAGTTTACTCGTTCCGTAAGCAATGTCGATTTTTTTCTTTCCTTTTCCTTTGCACCGAAAATGTTGGGAAATATGTACGACTCGCGGCATTCGGTTTAATTCGATATCTGGCCTACTGTTGGCGCTCGTAGCCACTTTCTTGACCTCTTTCGAAGCAATGCCATCGCTTGGACAGCTTCCTTGCTCGCGTTAACGCGCGTCTATGTACGACATATGTACATGTATGTAAGTACATACATACGTGGACGTTTTTATGACTGTTTTCGGCTATCCGACGCGTACATTGTTTCCGCTTTTGGTTTGAATGTCGAATATTATCCTGCTACCCATGCACGGTAGCCGCGTGTTTTTCCCATGACGTAGGAATGAAAAATCGTTAGCCGATTGCACGTTCGCGGCACGTGGTTGTCCTTTCCGAAGGTATGACGTCAGGTGTTGAATCATGGTCACCGTAACCGATCGCCATGGAAACTGTACTCTCGCGTAGAGCGTATACGCCGACGCGATGCGACGCGAGGCGCCCACGAGGATTGAAAATTTGAAAGTTCAGGTCGGCAAACGGATAAGCGTGTCGCGTGTATGCGATTGCGATAGGTCAGGGTCGAAAGAACGAAAATAGCAGCGGGTAAATATGTTGAAAAATTTGTCTACTTCGAGTGAATCACGCGAAATATGTATTTTGTTTACAGATGCGGCGAAAGTGAAATTCCGTGGAACGTTGTAACGCCGCGGAGCTAGCACGTTTGTCCAATCGGGGCTCGTTTTGGCCGGGAGAGCCGGGAAGGCCAGGAGATAAGCATTGGAAAAGGAATGCACTTTATTCGGCCGGACGCGGACGCGGATAGGTGTTTGATAGCGGTGGCGTTGGAAGAAATGTCAAGCCCAGGTAGAATTCTCGCATCCATCTGGACTAGGAGGGATGCGGCCTTTTAAATTCTAACGGATGGAGTGGACGGTTTTTTCGTGATTGCGTAAAGCACGAACGACCTACTCGGCGTCCACCATCTGGCTACACGGCCCCGGCGCACTAGCTGTTAGAATGGTATGATACATATACGTATATGTATACATAGGCTTATAAAATGTCGGGGCACGAATAAAAGACGAAGCAAGGTCCACGCAATAATCGCGTGCGATCTTGTAACGCGTCCTTGTGTTTTATTACTTTTCTCTGCGTAACAGTGAATGGTCTACAGCCGACTGTGTACAGTCTACGGTCTACGATCTGCATGCATAGAGCGAGCAGGGTCTGCGGCACAGGGCCTACGGTGAGCGAGGTGGGAAAGATTGGGCAACGTTGTGCTTAATAAGCGAAAAGGTTGTACGATTTACGAAGGTCAATCGCAAAGGGAACAAGGAACGACGATCGTAGCGGGATCGTAATACGGTCGGCCTGTGATTGCTGCACCATGTTGCGTGGCTCGCTTAAACGTGACCATGCTGTGACGAGGGTTTCACTTTGCCGCAATGTTGCCACTATGTTGCCGCTTGCCAGCTACTGCCAGTTGATGCATTTTCACGCGTGGAACGGTGACGCTAAATGATACGGTTTCCTGTTCGCAGGAAACGGGAAACTCGAAACTCCCGCAGCACAAGGTATCTATAGACATGTGTGCGTGCGCGTTTCTGCATATAGGTATAGATATGTGTATGTATATAGGAAAAGCAGCGGGCAAGGTTATTGGATAGGCAAAAGTACGACCTCCGAGTAAAACTTTCGGCACATTTGGCTGCAGAAAGTGTTTGGACGAGGGGAGTGGGTCGTTGGGAAATGTAAAATGAAAACGTAAAATGATTTCGGTAAGGAGGCAAAAGTCCAACTCCTGCGCTCGTCAAGCTTGTTCGATTATCCTCGCCTGGCAGCATGGGTGGGGGAGGTTGTCGGCACGGGCGAGCATCTGCGACGAGGAAGAAAACGCTGGAGCGAGAAAGAACGCGCAAGCCAGAAGCCAGAACAGCGCGCTGCTGCGGGGAGAAAAGGATTCGTGGATGAAGGAAGCGGTACGTGGATCGTGGCACGTGCAACAGGGAAAGAGAAACCTTTCGTCGATTCCTTTCGAGGTCGAAGACGGGAACGAAGCAGAAAAAGACGGACCGGTCCGCTGCGCCGTGCTTGGTGCACACGGGACGACCGCGATACACACCGGCCAGAAAGGAAAGAAAAGAAGAAAACATTACGTACGGGAGAAAAGGTAGGTTTACGCGTATTATTGCTGAATCGACATCCAGTGGAGTAGCTTTGTTGTCCACTGCGAACAGTGTCAGCGGCAATATCGATAGCCACTGGAAGCGTGCAAGGTACAAGTATTTAACGTACACGTTTCTTCGCTACCTAGGTCCTGTAAGCGTTGGCTGTCGTTTTGTCGCCTTGTCCGATTGGAATCTACGTGAACATCGATCGGAGCGTAGAATGGGCTAAGGGGCCAAAGTGTTGGCACCTTGGCGGATCGAATTTCCGAAGATTGGCGATGGAACGAATAGGGAGGCGCGCCGAGGAAAGAAGCGCAACGAAGTTGCGTGGGGTTAAGGGAAGAAGAGCAGGAGGGAGAGAGTGGCACGCGTCGAGGTTGAGGGGGGTACGGAGGGAGGTGAGCGGCGCGACTGGGTTTCGTCGGAGCAGCGGTGCAGCGGTGCAGCGCTCGGTATCCCCCGAGGAAGAGATCGGCGATGAGAGTGGCGACGAGATTGGCGAGGAGAGAGGCGAGGCGTGCGAGCCATCAGGGCCGTACGCTGCAGAGCACGCGACACGCGTTCCGGGAGCCACGGTTCACGCGCGACCTTAACCCTTGCTTGCCTTAACTGGCACGGTTCGCGAGTGTCGGCGAGCGGCGCGAAACAGGCCACGCATCGTTTTCAATCCGAGCAACGGTACCACATTTTAATTGAAAGTGCTTGTAGTGTTTTTTTGTGTTTTTAGTGTTTTTAGTGCACATGCTTGTATCCCTCGAGTACGCGGTATGCCTATACGCACATTGTACGTATAATAATGTTAGGCGAGAACGGTGTTCGAGCCCGCTCTCCCGAGTGAAGAGAGGCTGAAACATGCGTTCGACTAGGTGTTTGCGTTTAAAGCAGGTAGGAAAGGTCGAGTCGAAGAGACGCGGCCAAGATAAATGAAGGCCGGACGGCTGCAGGTTGGTCCACTGCGTCGCTGGAAGCCAGAATCTACTG
This sequence comes from Nomada hirtipes, assembly GCA_951802735.1. NCBI lineage: Eukaryota > Metazoa > Arthropoda > Insecta > Hymenoptera > Apidae > Nomada > Nomada hirtipes. The sequence goes on from OX637926.1 coordinate 13,548,117, forward strand.
CATCCGCCCCGTTTCTCGGAAGGCACGCTTAAAAGTAGCGGGCAGAAATCAGTAGCCGTTGTTTCAACATGTTTGCGTTGACGCGTTACCTACAACTCGGGCTAACCGTAACCGTACGCCGAAGAACGAGGACGAAACCTCCGTGGAGGTTCGTGGAGGTTCGTTGAGGTTCGCGGAGAACGAAGAGCGAGAAGAGCGAGAACAGCGAGATTGGTACGGGACAGAATAGTCGCGTTGGCAATAGGGTGGGAGCGGAGGATACGAGGGCGGATCGAGAAGGACGTCGAAATAGAACGGGAAAGATGCTTGGAGCGGAGGGTGAAGCCGAAACAGAGAGCGGAGTTTTCCCCTGCACCAACAGTTGGAAGCTACAAAGTGTTAGAGAGAGAGAAAGAGAGAGGGCGAAACGCGTACGCAAGTTGCCGGTGCGTTTACAAACTCCAGTGGAGTATGTAATCGCTGCCGCACAGTTGGTCTAATCTAATACGTGTCGGCTCGGGGCGGCCAGTCGATTAAAGGTCCAACTGCGCGTGCACCTCTCGCAGAAAAACATCGGCCAAGCGAATTCGTTTATCTCAGGTTCGCCGAGAGGCGCCGATGTGTACACTCGACCTATTTGCGAGTCGTCTCCCTCGAAATCGGAACGTTAGGAGGAGCTTGCTTGCGGCTCATCTTTTCTAGTAGAATCGCCCCGCATTCGGAGTTGTATCGCAATTTTTACCGCACCCTGTATATTCCCATATGTTGACGGAGAAACGAGGAGGGACCGTGGCGAGTGCGGGGGCAGAAAGATAGCGAGGGGAAATGAGCTCAGCAGTGAAAGGGGTGCAGATGGGAGGCTAGAGACCGAGGGTTACGGAGGAAGAGAGGGAGAAAGGGAGGGCAGACGTTCTACCGTTGCTTGGAACGAGCAAGCTTGCTTCGTGACTGGCAAGGGTGCGGGGAATGGCGGGGCGGCTAGTGGGTGGCAGCCGAGTCGAGTCGAGCCGAGCACGAAACGATAGGGGAAATCAGTCGCGGTTCGAGTACCGCCACGTGTGCACGTGAGCGGCTGTGCTCGTCTTCTCGGTGAGCCTCTATCTCGCTTCCATCTCGAACGACGCGACGCACCGCAGTCGTTCTTCCTCCACCTTCTCCCTCTCCTCCTTCTTCTCCTCCTCCTTTGCCTCTGCCTCGTCCACGCGTTCCGCAAGCCCCTGTCCGAAATAAACACGATATGTACATCGTGTTCTCGGAATTTCGACAGACAGCAAAAATCTCGACCTTCCAGCGGTTTTAGACGTTTTACAGGCCTTTCGAAAAACCTGCGACGTTCCAAGGGACGCCTGCGCGCCGATCTCACCTGGTGAACGGGGACAGGGGAGGCACCGTCGCCAGGCCAATCGGGACCACCGATGTAAACAGAGACGAGAGTCCCCGGTGGCCGGTGACTCCCGATACGCTTTATCTTTCTCTCTCCGTCTCCCACTCCCTCTATACAATGTGCACAGATATTTAAATACACATATGTGTATACCTCCTCCCACTCCAAAACACTTATCTCTCTCCGTCGTTGTTGCTCGCATAACGAAAGGACGTTGGAGATAATCCGTAGCGAGCGGTTGTTCGAGGGGAAAGCTTGACTTTGTTATACAGTTTTCAATTGTCATTCGACGACAGAGAGAATTGTGCGCGCAACTAGGCGGCCGCGTTGATAGGAGCGCGAGTTGTTGTTACTTTTGTGACCGATCGAACGTGAAAATAGGTGCGGTTTTGGAGCGCGGGAAAACGCTGGTGCGAAAGTGAGGGAAGATACATACATACATACACAGATATCTGTCGGTGGTACGGTCCAAGTGCCGATCGCGATCGCTGTGCTTGGATCGAAAGAAGGGAGGATCGAGATGCTCGACTTTGAGCAGCAATCGAATCAGGCACAGGCGTTGGCTTCGTTGGACGAGGACTGGCACCTGCTCGAGGGTGAGTGCGCGACCTTGGCAATTTTTCTATCCCCCGGCTTGTGCATCTTGGAACGCCGGCGACGACGGCAGTGGCGTCGACGGGTAAACCGGTGCAACACCTGCCGACGTACCTTTGACGAGGTTGATGGATCGGCGAGCGTATCGCAGGTGCGCTGCTCTTGCGCTCGATAACCCTTGAAAGCGTCGTTCGTTCCAAGTTAATCGAATTCGACGCGCTACGGATTAACATTAATCCAACTCGTAGCGCAACGTTCGCTGGGTAGGTGACCAGCACGCTCCTAATTCGCCAACAGCTGTCTCTGTTTGGCACGCGTTCAGCGTGTGCTCGAGAGAGAGAGAGAGGGATACGTGGCTGTGATTTTGCGAACAACAGGATAAACAGCACAGTGCACGCGTAACATTCACGCGGTCGAATGCGAGGCGGTACGCAACAGCTGTGCGACACTTTTGCCCGTACAGAATGTGAACGACGCGACGTTTTTAAAAGAGCAGCTGCTTTCCGGATCGGCATCTCGACTTTCTTTGTCCCTTCTTCTGGCTACCGGCTACCGGCTACAAGAACGGCCGGAGTCACGTTCACGACTTTCGTTGCTTGTGAACAGGATTAATGTATACATACATACTTACATGCATATGTATATGTACGTACGTACAGCACGTTTAGCCACTTGGCGTCGCGTGAAGCACACCAGGTAACCTTTCGACGCTAGTGTGCGATTCGCGGTGTTGTAGGAAATTGCGTATTCGGTATTCCGCTACGCGTTACACGCGCCCTGCTGCACTCGTGCTGCATTTTCAAGCGCAGAATAATAGAGGCGAAGAGAGTGGAAAAATTGAAGGGAAAGAAACGTGAAAGGGACGAAGTTTGTTTCTCTAGAATCTAGAGAATTAATAGAGAATATGCGCTTGGAACGCGCTTCGGCCGGCGCGTACACCGCAATGCACGACTCGCACCTGTTTCGCAGCGCCGAAATGTTTCACCTGGTCGCTGGAAATTTTAAATCGGCGTCTCGCCGATGCGACGCGACAAAGATATCGATTGAAATATAGTTCGGGATGTTGGGTTTCTTTTTTCGCTGGGTCATCGATTCTCAAAGGCATTGGCCAAATTGGCGAGCGAGGGACGCGACAACATTTGCAGGCACAGTATATACATACATAGCTGTATCTACGCACGCGTTTCGACCGCGGACGCGTCCCAAGGACCTCCGTCGGAGTTGGTTCACTCCCAGACGGTTTTTCGATAGCTCGGAAATTTCCCAGCCTTCCGTGTCCCTACATTTTTCCATGGTACTCCGCTATCGATTTGCCTTCCCCTCACCGATGATTTTGCGAATGAAAGTGTACATAGTACATATGTATTAGGTCGTCCCATAAGTTCGTGCCGCGGATGCGTTTATACTTTCCGCGGTGCGTTGTATAAACACAGAGCGATAAGCGATGAAAGGAATCAGAGTTTAATGATCGAGTTCAGCCCAGAGAAGGCATTCCAAAGAAAAAGTTCGTGAACAGCAAGCGTTTCGTCTTTTAGACGGTGAAAAATCATGAGTGAGATGCGTATTCATTTTCGGCATCTTATGCTGCAGGAGTTTCGCAAAGCAAATACAGCAAAAGTTGCCGCAAGCAACATTTGTGCCGTTTACTGAGAAGGTTCTTTATCGCCCCCTACGTGCAGAAAATGGTTCGATCGATTTCGAAAAGGAAATTTTGATCTTGCAGATGAACCACGTTCTGGGCGTCCAACAGAATTCGTGATTTAGTGGATCAAACGCGAAGTTTATCGGTTCAAGAGATGTCTACAACGTTAAATATCCCCAAATCGTCTGTCCGCAGACACTTAAAGAAAATGGGAATGGTAACGAAGCTGGATGTATGGGTGCCGCACCAGCTCACAGAGCGGAACCGTTCTGATCGCGTAGCAACGTGCATATCTTTGCTTGCACGCTATGAAAAAGATCCATTTTTGAAACATTTAGTGACTGGGGATGAAAAGTGGATTTCGTACGACAATCCCCAAAGAAAACGAACATGGACAAGGAGAGAAGATCCACCGCAACGAGTTGCGAAACCAGGTCTACACCCTCGCAAAGTTCTCCTCTCTGTATGGTGGGATTGTCAAGGAATTTTGTATTTTGAGTTTCTTCCAGCCAGCCAAACAATTAATTCAGACAAACACTGCGCTCAGCTGGATAAATTGAAAGAAGCAATAAGAGTAAAACGGCCGAGACTCGTGAATCGGTGCAACGTGGTTTTTCGTCGCGATAATGCAAGACCACATGTGGCACAAAACGTGCAAAAAAAATTACGTGAATTTGCTTGGCAACTTTTATTGCACCCACCATATTCTCCAGATATTGTTCCATCGGATTACCATTTGTTCCGATCGATGCAACATTTTTTGGCCGGAAAAAAATTTGATAACGTGGAGTGCCTGAAAACAAACATTGAACAGTATTTTAACGAAAAACCACAGAAATTTTATAGTGACGGTATAATGACTTTACCAAAAAGATGGGAAGAAGTTGTGGAACGAGAGGGTGATTACGTTTTTTCATAAACTTTAAAGGTATGTTTCATACATTAATTTAAATAGCGAAACAAAAAGTGGCACGAACTTATGGGACGACGTAATATATCGTTATCGCAAGACCGAGGCACAGGCGTAACGTTTTGCCTCCTTTTGCCTGCGTTTACGCGGATGAAGACCGTTTACATCGTTGGTGGGGTTGAATTTTGTCCGATAGAAGCTGCGATAGAAGCGAGGAGAGGAAAGGGAGGGACAGCACTGCGGCAGAAAACTGGTCCAGGTGGAAGCTCGATACTACCGGAGAGCGTGATCCGCCTTGAATATTCTCCGGCATAGAATTGCTGGTTTCGCTGCACGGGACTTGAACATTTTCGCGACACGTTTTCGGACTTTCGCACAACTGTACAGGTAGCTCCGGTGTAGAAGGCGCGCCGGCGGGCGACCAAACCCGTTACAATTATCTACGGTGCGCGCAAACGCACCGTAGATTGTAATTTTCATTCGGAGCTCCCAGGGGCGTAGACGTATCCGGACAACCGTTTCCCTCCAAGAGAATACGAAATACACGTTTCCATATAGAGAATGTCGATGACATTGAAATCGGTCCGCGTGGAAGCGAAATCGCGGCTCGGCCTTCGACTCTCGCCGTTTCTCTTTACCTCGAAAGCAGAATAGTGCAGAGATTCCTGGAAAAGGATGCGACAAAAACGCGCAATATTTTCCCATTCGTTGAGATGGAAGGCGAATAGTTTTCCTGTCGGGCCGAAGCTGTAGAAAGCAGCGCTGCCTGCGACTGCTTTCCGCAAAGCGGAACGTATCGTTGATCGATACTTTGGTCGATTATGGAGCGAAGCGATGCGGTGGTCTAATCGTTGGATTCGACGGCAATGGAAATGGGAATAGAAATGGGAATGGAAATGGGAATGGAAATGGGAAGGCTGACGACACAAAGAAACGGACGCAATGGAAAGTGAAGGCCGCAAGGCTCTTTCCATTGCACTGCAAGTGGCGAGGAACGCGGGCATATTCCCCGTCACTCGCAACGGCATGACAGCGCGTCATCGTTCGGGCCTGGAATTGTGGCACGTGTGGCTCGCGCGTCGCTAAAAACGATCAAACGGTTGATAATATTCGCGGTCAGGTGAATATAATATCAGGCGAGATTGTATTTGATCGCGCTGCGCGTGGTGTGTTGGAGGAGTGTACGTATATCCTGCGCGAAGCAGAGAATCTTTGAGTTTGCTGCTCGATCCAGACGGTGTACCCTACGCCCTATGCGCGGCATCAATCGAACTCGAAATTTCCGGACGCATTCTGATCCTAAATTCGACGTAGCTCGGGGCAGATTAGCGTTGTCGAGCGAGCTCCGCGATCGATATCCTCGGCATGCCCAAATGCCTTACAGCATGGCCTATCGATTTGCACCTCCGCGTCTCTGTCCCGTGGCGTCGCGTCGCGTCGCGTCGGCGAGGTCGTGCGCGCGTTACACGGACACAGTAAACGTATGTAGCTGGCCGTTCCCTATGCCCCGCGTTCGTCGGCGATCTAAGTAATAATCGCCTCGCTAACCTTGGATCGACCAGGCAGCGATGCGTCCATTCTTTCGACTGAATTCCCTGAAACGTTAGTAGCCGATTCAAAGTTCCCTCTCTCGCGGATGCTTGGCGGGCCGAGTGAAAGTTGTCGAATCCGATGGTCGATCGGCCGCTCCACGAGCGCGGTTGCGAGCTAGATCGAAAGGATCAATGAAACCGAGAGTTTAGAACGTGGGCGAATGGCGTAACCGGAGGGCGAGCTGCCTCGCGATTACAATTAACGCCGGGTGGAAAGTATAAAAGGATGGCGCGACGAAGAGCGTTGAGAATCGACGACTTTGAGCGGGCAAGTAGTAGCTTGGATGCTTATCGCCGAGTCGGAATAGCTAAGCGAGTGGCGAAACGATTCCTCCGGTTCGGCCTTGCGTCGTCTGCCGTGATCGATAAGGGGACTTAGTCTAGCAGTGACGCAAACTACTACGTATCGTAAGATCCGCAGCGCTGCTAGCAGCGAGCATTTTCTAGCGTCAAAGCGAATCCATAATTGCATTTGCATGGGCAATCAATCGGGACGACCTACTACATTCCGCGAAATCCCTTTGCCAACCGTTTCACTTCCGTTTCCACGCCGACCGACGCGGCGCCGCTGCTCCCCCTAAAACAGAGGAGAGGCAAAAGTATAGAAACGTAGCAGTCCCTTTGATTGCAGGAAGGAAGTCGAGATCGACTTCGCAAAATAGCGAATTACCGTCGGACGTCGAGGAGGGAGAAGAGCGTTGAATATCGATCGCTCTACGACTTGGCGACGATACGATATCTCGACCAGACCGTCCAGCCGCAAAGCCGCAACTTTCCTTCGATTGTCTCGCACGGAGTGGAAACGTTCAACTCTTGGAAACTCTAACACATTTTCTATCCGACGCGACGGTGGCCTATTGTTTATGGCCGGGTTTATCGCGACCTGCGCGATAAAGAGACGGCGAGGCATGAATCCCCATTAGCGTCAAGTACGCATGCAAGTACAGCGGGGCGAGACTTTGGCGCTTGACGGGGGCCAAACAGGGTCAGCTGATCGATCGGATTCACCGTGGCAGAGAGGCGGCACGAAATTCAGTCCCTCGGACGTGGCTTCGACGAATGCCTCGAATTACTTGGAACGGTGTCGCGTAACATCTCGAAGCCATTCCTCCGCGCCGCGGCTCCCGATCCTTGACGAATCGAAAACGAGAAGGAAAACGAAGGTTCGAAGGGGCGTCTCGCGGCCGAAATGTTGTCCAAGTTGAAAAGGACTCGATCGGAGAAATGTTTGCACGCGTAACAGGCGGATCTTGAATTTTCTACCTGGATTACGAGAGATACCGTAAGCAGGTTGGCGCGGCTGGCCCCCTCCGCGATATCGATTCCGCGCTCGCGCGTCGTCGCAAAACTTCGGAGATGATCGCGATCCCGTCCGCTGCCGCGCTGGCGGAACACAGGCAGGTGCGTAGGATGGGGTCAGGGGCCCGTTTTACTCGGATTCACGGACAAGGTCCGGGAAACGGTGTCACGGTTGCCTTCGAAACTGTATCGACTTTGTTCGTTGCACACGCCTTATCGTAGCTTATTCGCGTAGATAACGCGCGACGAGCAAAGATAACGCGAGAAGGTTAGCATATTTTTCCTGCGCAATACGGCCAGCAGAGTGGAAACGTTCTCGGAAACTGACGAACCACCTGGGTAAGTCGAGTTGTATCGTTCCTACGAAACGGAGGCGCGACGAGCTACGCGTGCGACGCGAGACGCGTTGCGCGCAATTAGATAATTAGGCGACGATTCAGCAGGATGATTTAGAATTTGGCCGATGGACGACGATGGACGGCGATGGACGGCCAGGGAGTGGCCGAGGACACGCAAGCTCGAAAACGATCGCGCTTTGTGGATCGGGGCCGCGTATTTCCGCTCCTCTTGCACGCGCCTGCTCTAACCTCGTTTCTTCTATACCTTGTATACCTTCTGTACGCGATCGTCGGGTGTGCATCGGAGGATAAGAATATCCGAATAGCGGGACAAAGTGTAGCGGGCAAAGTTTCACGGTTCTCGTTGGAAACGTGTCAGTGGAAGAACTGGGCGGGGAACGAAAATAGAATTATCTTCCAGCTGATCGTTGCGCTGACTAGCGATACGCGTCGCGTCGGTTATCTGTGCCCGTTCGACCGGTGCCGGTGGTATCTAGTCGAAGGCACGGTACGCTCGGCGATGTCGCTTTTAATTCGGTAAGAAAGTGGGTTTCTGGGTCAGAGAGCCGTGCGGCACAGGGACACGGAGCGGACGGCTTCGCGCGACTGCATACATACTCGGGGAACGACTTTCTTCCTTCCTCTTTATGCCGGCCAGTGCCGCGCTCTTCTACTCGACATTTTCCCGCCAAACAATAGCTCGAGGAAAAACTTGATCTCGCTGCCTTTCGTCCCGTGCGTTCCACGCGGTTCGCTTGGATTGGCACATTTTTGCCGCGAGGGCGAAAGTTTGCGGGCTTCGATGGACCCAGCCTTACGTAAATTTCACGCAGTGGTATTACATATGTCCATAGCACGTTTAGCCGATGCGACACCGTGCTCGCTCGCGTATGAATCGCAGCGATTCATGAAATTAGTGAACGCGAACGGGGAATGTCGAAAGGTAGCGAAAGGTAGGGTTTGGAAATTGGCGGGCTTGAAATGAACGACGAGGCGTGTAGCTGTGCTGTGCGAGGACAGCTGCGTAGGACAGGAATGCCGTGTGTTGGGAAATGAATAGTGACGTGACTGGCGTGGATTGGCACGCTTGGCACTCTTGGCATTGAGAGAGGCGCGCGCGCGTGTCAACTGTGCATCGCTCGGCCTGCTTTCCCGCTTCGACCGGCGACGTTGAGCAAGCGTCGTTGAACCGCGCCACGAAACGCGACGTCCCGATCTTGCCGATCACGTGTTGATCGAATGCTCGAAAGGATGGAAACTTCGAGCATCCGAAAAACTCGGACAAACTCTGGCCCCTGCGGAACGAGGGTCTCGACGGTTTCCAGTTGCACGCGGCAGTCCTCGGTCGAGGTACTTCCTCCGTGGCTGGCTATTCTCGGCGTTTGAAGCGTGTCAGGGGGAAATCCGTAGCGAAACAGGAAATATCTTTCCCAATTGTACGTTTACGTGTATATAACGCATCTGCGAGGTCGTTAACGGTTTAGAGGACGCCGGGCGACGAAGGAGACACCCCGTAGACTATCGATCGGTTTTTCGGTAGCCCCAAGGCCAGCGTGGATAGAATAGGTCCGTACCGGCCGACGAGCTTTCGAAGAAGGTCGTCGATAGGAAAGGTTCCGCATCTTTGAAATTGATCGAGGCAGGAGCCGCGATTGAGATCCCTCGCAATCAGCGGCTCCGCGAATTCGGAGCGAAACGAAACGCAACGAAACGCAGAAAAGAGAGAAGGAACCGAGACGAGCGAGAGCACGAGGTGAAAAGGTCTTTGGGATCGGCAGCAGAGTGAAGCAGGGTGAAGCAGGGTGAAGCAGGCAAGAGAACAGCGACCAGCTGTTTGCTCGTGTGACGTCAGGCAGGTGCCACTCTCTAGAGTCTAGTGAAATCCGAATCCTGCTTTCCGTCGTGCTTCCGTGCGTGGACAGCTTGCTTTGAATTACGTTCGACGCTGCACTCCGTCCTCCTCGGAGGAAAAGTTTTCGTCAGGGACCTCGCCACTCCGGAGCTTCGTCTCGCCCCGCGCAATTAGCCGACCGAGCTATCCGAGCGCATTGTTTTCATTGTCCCGAGAGTGGCGATGCAGTCGACGGGATGGAAAGGCAGAAACGAGGGCCTACGAATGCCTTTGAAAGTATGTACGCGTCCATATTGGCGTCCAGTTCGGATCGGTCCGTTCGAGCTATTTTAGCACCTGCCCCGCGAAACCTCGCGTTTACCCTATAATCAGCCGCGCTATTTTTCGCCGGGCGCTAATCTCACTCCCCGATCCTCCTTTCCGGCTCTCCTTCCCTGCAATATTGTACACCGAAATCCGGCTGAACAGGCGTCAGGCGTCAGGCGTCCGCGTCAGAGTGCTCGGCGGGCAGACGCCGACGAAGGTGAGGAGCAAAGCGATCCAAAAATAAGCAACGCCGCCGCCGAAAATAAAGACGGGTGCAGCAGTGCGCTTAACCGTTTCGGAGCATCGGTTTTCGACCTAATAGGAAGCCTAATAGGAAGCCTAATAGACGACGTTTGCAGCCATGCACGCTGGATCGAGATGCATCTATCTCTCGACCCGGTTCCGCGTCGATCGATAAAGTCGCCGGAGTTGTAAAAACGCGGCCCGCGATATTTGCACCCAGCCAGCCGAGTTGGAGGGCATTGGAAAAGCTGAGAAACTATGCACTCGCCAGAAGGAGGCGAGTTGCGGCGAACAAGTTGGACATGCGTGTCGCAAGCGACATTCGACTCGAGTCGGTTACGCAATCGCAACTTTAGCGATAGCTCGATCGGATCGATCATCGACCGATTGGCTAACCGAACAATTATGCTTTCGTAACGACCAAGTCGGAGCGAACTTTCACCCCCTTCCGTTTCTGCGAGTCGCGGAGTCGTGGCCCGTCGATCCTTCCCCGATTGGGTAAGGCGCCACGCGTCGGGACCCGTTCGCGATCGATGCACTTTGACTCTGAAATTCTCAGCCGTTCCATCGCCGAAGAGGATGAGAACGTCCCGCGGCAACTTTTCCTCGGAATCGATCTCCCCGGCCGCGGCGTCGCACAGTGGCGAAAAAGCCCGAAAACGTGGCCAACAGTGAAAAAAAGTTTTGTCTAATTTTTAAAATGTGTAAACTGTTATTCATTTATGAACTATTGCTGCATCATCTTCTATCAAATTCAACGTTAATAATTTCTTCCTCTAAGAGATATGCAGCTTCAAACATACTAGTATCGGAAAGGGGATTTTTTCAACTAAAACTAGAAATTATGTTACGATTCACTGTCGATGTATTAAAATAATCTATGAATGTTGGTATTATCTAATGTGCTCTAGCATCATATTTCCATTGATTTTATTACCTTTAAAAAATTGCTAAGGCTGTGGTACTTAAAACTGCAAGATCTATATATTTTTTTCTTTATTTAAGCAAATAGTTGTGAATAAAGCAAAGTTAAGTTCTAATTTGTTGTTTAAAGCAAAGCTTAAAGGTTGCAGAACAAGTTCCGATTGAAATTTACTGCGACCTTTTGCGACCTTACGAATTATCGTCATTCGTTTATCGCCTTCCTTTCATCAGCTTTGGAACAGTGTTCCATGTGTATTATTTCAGTGCTTTATTTTTGTAAACTATTTATAATGCCTTAGTTACTGTTTTGTTACTTTTTTGTTATTCATTTATTTCTTACATTGTTGTTAGGACTTCGTTAGTTACCCACTGGTTCATAATGCGGCTGCCTGTCAATTCTATTGAGAAACCTCGGGCACATTAGCTAGAGTTTTTTAATTACCCTAATAATAAAGATAATTCTATTCCAAAACACAAGTCCTCACCGCCTATCGCCTCTGAATAACAATAGCCGTATCATAATCCCTTCATGCTTCGCTGGGGAAGCCACACTTTGGAACGGCTCTATGTATAGTAACATTGGACATTGGGGCTATATTTAGAATATAAAAGTCTAAACCTGAAATTTAACTGTATTGGCATTAATTATAATAAAATTATAAAATATTAGTAATAAATATTAATTATAAAATTAATAAAATATTGGTAATAACTGTATTAACATTAAATTTTACATTGTTTACTTTCTGAAGTCATTTTATTATAATATATACCAATAATATACCAAATATATTAAAATTTTACTTTTGGCCACGTTTTTGGGCTTCATCGCCACTGTGCGTCGCGCCATCGGCGCCTACATATGCCAGCACCGTCCTCCTTCCTCCGTTTTCTCCTCTGTATACTCCTCCACCTTTGCAACCTCGGCCGCTAACGAGCGGGTTTTACGCACCGTACCAAAGTAATCCGATTACCGGGCCAAGCTGGTCTTTAAAGGGCGCCCTGCAAACGGGACAGGGGCGGGAAAAAGCAGAGCTCCTTACGCCCTTTCGCTAGCCGCTACTTTACCTCCGATTCGAAGCGAACCTTGGCCCGCGGCTCCGCCGAATTAGACACGCGTACCTGCGACGGAATTTCCAGCGCATCGACGCGACGCTACCTGACGAGTCGTTGGCCGAAATGAAAGATGCACCGGTACTGCATACTAGTGCTGCATCTAGGAAGAAAAAGTAAACGCGCTTCCCAACATTGGCGAACGGTGTGTCACTTCGTATCGATAGATCACCGATGGAAGCGTGTGGTATACGGACAGGATGCGCGTACAGAATTTTCAAGCGCGATGAAAATCGATCTGCCCTCCTCCTACCCTCGAGCGAACCGGCTGTTCACTGTTCGCAGATTGCCGGTCCACATGGACGCGCCGAGCAGCGCAACTGCGTGGCTGTGTGCTCGTGCAGGCCGCACGAGCCGAGGCACGGAAGCAATGGAGAAACGAATAGTCGTAAACAAAGGGGGAAGAGGGGACAGCGCCGCAGCGGCGCGGCAGGAGGGCGAGAGACAGGTAGAATCGATGAACGAGAAGGAGCAACGTGTAACGCAACGGGGGCGAAAGAGAAGGAAGGAGCGGAAACGGGGGACGTGTAAGTTACACGCTCGCAATCGGTGGAAGGAGGAGATGAGAGACCGGGTTGCCGAGCGAACCGGCGAACCGGAAGGGTAGAAAAGATACGAGGTGGTGTCGAACGAAGAACAGGGACGGTGAATGGGCGAGAGAAGAGGCCCTGCATTAGGAATATCGAGGAGAAGAGTGGTGACGCGTTCCGAATTTCTCGCTTCCCTGCTTTGCGCGTTCCTTCGTCGGACTCTGAGGACTAGGTTCGGGACGATCCTACGGGCCTGCTCGTCGCTGAATCTTCTCGTTTGTCAACCCCGTGAAATCCTCGATTGTATCGTGCGAGGCAATTTCGGAGCACGCACTCATGGACGCAACGTTTATCGCGATCGTGTGGAACGCGACTGGAGCGCATCCTGCCGTGCGAGTAACGAGCAGCATCCGATTCCTCGGGTCCTTCGCTACACACGTGCGTACGTGTGCAACGATTTCGAATGCGAAGCAACACGTATGGCCTCGAGCCCATTATCCGTGCAGCGAAGATGGAAGATCGAGAGTGGCAAGAAAAGTAGGGCAAAGCTGTCCAGAGGCCCTGGAAATTTCCGAGGAAGGGCCGTAACGAGCTCGTGCCTATGCGGGGCTCGTTTTCTTCTGGCCACAGCCGGGCATGTATGTATCTCGTTGCTAGGAAATTGTGTAACGCGATTTCAACCTCTCGATCTCCCGCCGAGCGCGACTCCAAGACTCCAAGACTCCAAGACTCGAAGGGAGGAGAGGATTTTTGAAAAATCGGCTCGCTGTCTGGCCAAGTGCTGCCGCTCGGCCGTGTGTCGCGTGAACCGACTGCCAAGCAATCGCAACGTCGACCGTTCGATCCGGCGCTGCAGTCGATAGAATACGTGCCTCTGGTACGCGCTCCATTATTTCCTTTCTTCTTTACGCTCCTCACTTTTGCGTACATTTTCACTGCGCCCTGCTATATCTATCGGCCAGTCCCCTTAGAAGATCTGCCAAGAGAACTGCACACATACAGTTGTGTACGGCACCCTCCCCCACCTTCGCCAAGGTATACCTAGGTATAACCCCGAGGTGGTAGTGGTCGACAAGTTCCCGTTGGATTCTCCGATTAACATTATACATACGTATACATACGTCGAAGCGAAGAAGAACGGCGCGAACGTGAGATGTATCGTTTGGAAACACGCACGCGTTGGCCGTTGAAAATGTTCGCTTTTACTCGGTGAGAGGACGAAACGCCCGTCGCTATTACGCAGCCACGTGGCGCGGGGGAGAGAGAGAGAATGACGGAGCAAGTGGGGAGTCACGAGGGCTACGCTAATGCTTTTCCCTTAATCGTTGAGAGACCGGATCGCTTTCATTTTCGTTCGGTCGATTGTCCTAGACGACGGCGACGCCGGCAATCCTCCACGAGAATCGATCGCGCTCGATGCGCACTCCATTTCGATCTTCCCTTGTTCGCCGACAGGAACGGCCGGTCGGCGGAGTTTGTCGTTGGATCCGGCCAACGAACGGGCAGGTGCTGACGAATTGTCGAGGCACGGCCGTAGTTTGCAGAGGCTTGAGAAAAATCGGAGAGACTGCTTGGCACGCACCACGCGTACACCGTCGATGCGCGGCAAGTGGTAGCCGAACGATATTTCACGTGTGACGTTTGCACAAAAGCGCACGGTGCATTATCGTATCGCATTACGCTACTTGGACGCCCCGTGCATCTACTAAATTCCACGTATTCCATCGGGTATGTCGTACCCTTCCTGTATTCCTATCTACCGTTAAATCGGCCGGTTCATTTACCGCGCACTACTCTCTACGTAGGTATGGATTCGCCGCGGAAATCGTTGCTCTCGTTTCGCGGACTGAGACGGAAACAATGGCGGCGATAAACCTGGGGAATCAGTTGCGACTCGACTCGACGCGCCGATTAAATATAGACTTGGTATTAGCGCGTATGATTGCTCGGGCGTTGATGCGCCGCGAAAAGCCAGAGACCATAAAACGAGCCACTCGACGCTCCCCTAGTTCGTTTAACCCTACCCCCACCTCATACCCACCATGACGCGTGAACCTCGCACCTGTTCGTCGCGACGATCAAAGGTGGGCTCGGGCCCAGTGGATTTCGTGAGAAACAAGGTGGTGAAACTCGTGCGAGCGGCCTGTCGGAGAAAAGTCGTGCTCCATCTCGTGCACCGAAGGACGCGTACGCCGTACGGGTTCGAGCAGGTGATACAGAATATAGAGGGGAGCCGTGACGTAGGGCGTAGGGGAAATGAGCGTGGAGGAATCGCGGGTCGAGGCTGGGTAGATGGTCGGCTCGGCGAAGAGGTAGAAAGGGTGCACGATAGGAGGAGGACGAGGAGCGTGTCGTAGCTGCGCGACGCTCGGTCGGGTATCTCCGCATCGCGAGCCACACGATCGGTCGGAGTCGGGTAGCGTACGCGCTCAACGCTCAGTCGTGCTCCGACCTCGCTAGTGCACAATCATCGGTCGGGAGCTCTCGGGTAAGGTACCGCGCAGTGTTTTCCTCTTCCGTCGCACTTACACACGTACGCGTACACGACATCTCTCTTTCGCATCTTACCCTTTAATAGCCGGACTCTCTCCGGACACGCCGAGTAAGAGGTGCGCGTACAATTATCGGCGAGTATAAAGTGTCGCGTGCGAGCCGAGATATAGGGAGATAGAGAGAGAGAGGGAGGAAAACTCTTTCACAACAGTAGGACGGTACAGTGCAACGATATAGCGGTACAGTGGTGTGTCGCGGCCGACGATAATAACGCGTCCTGTAAAAGTGCGATAGCAGCAGCAACGAAGGGACGCCCGGTCTAACGTGCTCCGATTAACTTCGTTCCGTTAGTCAGCCGAGTGTGTGGCAAAGCTGAGAGTGCCTGCGAGAGCAGGAAGAAAGAACAAAGAAGCGACGTCCTCTGCCAGTCGGTGGAAGCAGAGTCCCCTCCGGAGCCTCTCTTCTCTGTCTCGTCACCCCTTTCTCCGTGGATTCTCATCTCGGTGTCCTCTTGCTCCGTCCAGCTGTCCGTCGTGTTCCCCCTCTATTCTCGTCTCAATCATCGTCGGCGTCGGCTGGACAGCTACGACGAGGACGTGCTTTCGTCTCGAGGTAAAGTGATTTTGTATTACGTCACGAAAGCTGTGTCAAGTTGAGAAACCTCCATTGACACGCGTCACCCATTTCTTCCTCTACTCGCCCTCTCTCCCCTCCGCAGCTGTCGCTTCTTTTTCCCCCTCTCGCAGCGTCGAGTACAGCGCGTGACGATCTTGCGACAGGCAATCAACTAAGCAACTAACCAACTAACCAATTAACCAACTAAGCAACGACCACGCGCAGTATCCTACCGTCGACGGATGGCTTTAGGGATTAAAGGCTAGGAAGCAAGGCTCGCGTAACAGAATTTTCGACAAAAGGAAATGAAATCTTCCGCGATGTAATGTGCAAACTCGATTTACGGGCTCGGGACGCATACGTGGACGCGGTGGTTGGAAAAATGACTTGGCTAGCGTTTCGTCCAAGCTGTATCTGGCGTCGCGGCGTGGAAACGGTTCGATATATCGTTGCGGTCGCGGCATATCTAAATAGTCCACAGCCTTCGATTTATCACGTTCAGCGGCTACGTACTTGGGCTATCGATTTTCTGCGCTTGAAATTTTAAGTCGTTGCGTGCGATCTTGACCAATCCGAAAGCATAGATACGTATGCATATGTTATGAAAAAAATAAAAGCTCTGGCCAAACTATACGTATCAGCGTGTAATTTTGGCGTACCGATACGATCGATAGACGGAGGGTCCCATTTTCGAGGCCGATACATAGTTTGACGATCACGAGCAAATATAAATACGGTAGACTAGAAACGAGGGGAGAGGACGGTTTCTCGAAGCAACCCTCCTCGATGGAAGCCCAACTGTTTGTGCAGCTCCGCTACGAGTAGGAACAGCCCCGTCCCCAATCATTTTTCTTTCTTCACGTTCGAGGACGGGCCCGAAAAATGGCCGGCGCGGCGAATTTGCCGCTTTCCTGCTAACGCAGAAACCGGCGGACGTTAATTGTTTGTTTATTCGATGCGGGTTGCGGGATGCGCAAGGAATGATTTGGCAGTTTGAGGAATCTTTTCGTGCGGTTCGAAGCGTGCCGCGGCGAACTTGAACCCCGGTTTAAGCTCCCCGGCGATATACGAGAGATATACGTAAGCATACATATTTACGATACCTGTTCGGAGTACTCTCCAAGGGTTACGCGACGCATCTGTTCCGGCTAGTAGACTCACGCGAGCTCCGAGACGCGCGCGGAGATCTAGAGTCTAAACAACGGGTTGCAACGGTATATATGTACATATTATGGATCCCGCATACCAGATATCCGTTTAATTACCACCTGGCTTGCGAAAGGTATCTTCTGCAAGCGATTGCAAAAGAAGCAAAGAACAATGGCCTGGCCTCGTCCAATTAGGGAGACGAAAATGTCGTTTCAACGCGAAAACCGTGCTCCTCCATTTTTTCATTCGTCCAGCCGTAGAAATATGCATGCACGACTCCTTTGCGCAGCTCGCGATAATAGCAATGGCATCTCGGAGCACGTGGAGCGTCGAATTCCTTTTAATCTGCGGGCGAGAAATTGCGATCGTGGCACCTCGAAACTCGTGCACCGTTCGGCGCATGAGAAAATCTCTGCGTCGCGTCGGTTGCTTGTACTAGAAGGTAGAGGACGTTTTGTACAATCGCGCAGCCCTGTCAGTGGGGTGGAAAGTAGAAAGAGTTGGTCCGGCAACGCTACCGCGATTAGCTCTACGAAATATGTAGTCGATAAAAAGAGGGAAAAAAAAGTGGCGACTGCCTCGCGTGTCGACTCGGGATACAAGCTTGCACCTTTATCGCGATCGATACGTTTTTCCTTCCACCGTGCGACGTTTCACGCTTTCTAGGCAATCGAGAAAACGATCGAACGGTGCACGCTGCACAGGTTGCAACTATTGCAAGCCACGTTCCTGCCGCGGCGCCTTGTCCGGTCGCGAGGAGTATACGTTTCTCGGACTTGCGAGGAGCGCGAAGAAACGAGAACCCGTTAGAAACTGTTCGATGCTCTTCTTGCAATGGCAAGAACGTCGCAAACGATCGTAGATACTCGCCGCTGCCGCTAGAACATAATATGTAAGCTTCCTCGTGCTTGCTTGCGTGCGTGCACTGCTATATGCTGTATCGTGTACCCCTTTCGAGGCGATCCGAGTCGATCCGAGTCGATCCGAGTCGATCCGAATCGATCCGAGTGGATCCGAGTCGGTCCGAGTAGTACGTACATATGTACGTAAGTACATACTTGGCAAGCGCGTCGAAAGAAGAGCGATGGCAGCGTGAAAGTAAAGAAAGTGGGCCGCTCGAAGTAGCGCTGAATCCGGTACGGCGCGCTGCAGCGTAACGTCGCGTCGCCCTCCCTCTTCCACCATCCGTTCGACCGATTCCGCTCGGCTAATCGGCCTGAACTACGTTTCCCTCTGGCAATCTTGTTCCTAGGGAATCGGCCATCCTGTCTATCGCTTTAAAAATCGCTTTTCTCGCCCCGCTCGAAGCGTTTCGACGCGGGAACACGCAAACGTAGGAAACTCGTTGGGGATTTTTGTGAAACTTCGGTAAGCAATACGCGCGGCGGATCGCCCAGCTGAAGAAACTCGTGGCAATTTCTTACGGACTCCTATCGATTACCGATCGTGCTCGGTTCCCCGACGAAACACCCCGCGAAATATCAATTCGGACCGTAGATCGCAGCTAGAAAGTTGTGTCGTCGAGGTGACTGTCGGAAAAAGCTGGACCGTGGCCAATATCAGCGAGCACGGTTCGACTAAAGTCGCGCGCGTTCGGATTATCGGACGATATTATCGATTCGACCCGACAACAACATTGGAGGCAATGCCGCGCAATTAAAATATCGACGCGGGTCACCGTCGATTCGCATTTCCACGCATCCCGTCTCACGGACATTCTGGCCGTTTGGAAGCGGCTTCCCTGTAGAAAATTGTCACTTGCCGCGCGGGAAGGGGGCATAATTGTCGCAGTGCGTGGTGGATCGTACGCTTTCGGGACTCTCGCGAAAGATCTAAGGCATCTCGCAGACCTCGACGAGGAAATCGATTTCCTACTAATCGTGGCAAACTGTACAGACTGTTACTCATCGAACGAGCAAGCAGCGAGGAAACAACGAACTGGAAGTGGTATCGCGATTGCGCGACGCGTGAAATGTTTTACCACCGCTGCAGCGGTGCAGCGCGCCGTACCTGGCTTCTCTCTCGAAAGAAAATCGTCGGGGAATGGATTAGTTGGCACGATTCCACTATCGGATGGCTTCTCGAGAATCGCCAAGATCATTTTCTTCTCCCAAGCTATGCGCGACGAAATAATACTACTACGACTTTGTCTGGAGAATTTGCGTCGCACGAGTATCCGTATATAGTACATACTACGACCATTCCCATACCTATGTGGAATACGTACCCATTTTTACGATCGAGTTCCCGCGCGTACTTTGCTCCTGCGATGTCGAGCCCTTTTTTCTATTAAAAAGGATACCGGAAAACTGTTGCACTTAATTATAAAATGCTGGGATTTGCTGCTCCGAAATAATCGCGTCGATTAATCGATTCGACGGTTTTTCATTCGCGACCGTAAGTTTCGGGCGAAAAGCAATATCGGTTAATTCGCAATCGAACTCGCAGGAAATTACATTCGACGCAGATATGTTGGCGAGGTGCTCTCCAACTATGTATGCACATATGCATGCATGAATGTGCATACAGTAATCGACTGAAACGGTCGGCTCGGGCTGCTCGTTCTTTCCGCCTGTCCAACAGTTTTTTCCAAAGCCCATTTTCACCTAGCTTTCATCCCTTCTTCGCCGACTGTGTAATTCGCAAAGTTTTCGCATCGACGCTGTTGAAAGGTTAGCGGGAAATTAAACTCTGTTGCGTCGCTATTAAAATCCGATCTCTTACTCGAACGCGATGCGTCGAAACGCGCAATCGGTCCGCTCATTTCGAACTTGCGCGCACAAAAGACGAACGGAGGAGAGCTGCGGGTTGCCCTTTCGAAATCTAGAAAAATGTCCCAAGGATACTCCTTCTTGGACGTAGACCTGTTTTCTTTTACGCGAGCACGCAGGTATTTCCTTTTCTTCGATTCGGGGATACATATGTAATGTGTAGCCGAACACGTGCGTACGCGATGGGGCAGACGGTCGACGCGGTTTCTCAAGTTAGAAGGTTAACGTTTCAAGGTGGCGGGTCGTACATAAAAATAAGCGTGGGCAGAAGAAGGTTCGCAGCATGGACGGAGGTCGTGGTTGAACTTTCAGAGCCACTAGCGCGCGCCACGAAACTTGTGTTCGGCCCGTGTCAGCGTAAGTGATCGGGGCAAAGGTCGCGCGAATCGTGAACGCGATATAAATACGGTAATATAAAAATACCGTAGCGCGGCTAGATTAGCGAACAAGTGGCGCGTCGTTGCTGGAAAGTGAAATTCTTATCGCTATCGCGTTCGAGCGTATCGAAAGCAGGAGCAAGTTTCACCGTAAAGTGCAAAGTTTCTGTCGCGTACGAGGGAGATGCGACCGACGGATACGGCCCTGGCAGGCCCGGGATTTCTCGACTGGATGGTTACGGCGACTCGAAGCAAGTCTATTTAACGATGAAAGCCGTGCAGCATCCAGCGAGCATAGCGCAGAGAGAGAGAGGGATGACAACATTCCAGCGTGCAAAGAGAGAGAGAGAGAGAGATCCGCTGTAAATTTAGCAAACTGATCTCATTCTGTGGCGAATCCGTGGACGAAAATAGGAAATGGTGCGTTCGTAATCGGTGGCGAACGATTGGGGCGCCTTATCGGTATTGCGAGAAAAATGCGACGGGGACGCAAAAATCTCGTGCGTGCCGGTGCGTGACATACTCTCACTTTCGTCGGCTCGAAGCGATCGTTGTTCCACGGCGCCGGTCTCGATATTCGAAATGAAAGAAAACGCGCTGATGTATACGCATCGGTATGTTTCAAGGGGGACGATACTTGAGACGAGTGCGCGATCGAATTTTCTTGCGAAAAGGGGTTAACAACCGGCATTCACAAGTACGTGCATGCACGCATGCAGAGGGAATGAGTTTCGAGCGACGACGAGTGCAGATTAGGTTTGGTTGGCCAGGTGGCGCTATGGATCGAACGGCAATCGAAATTTCGCGAGGGCCACTGGGGGCGGAACACCCACAATCACTGACCTTCCGCGACCCGACTGTGGACGTGCAACCATTGTTGCGCGCAATCCGCGCATCAATTAGCCGATCAATCGCCACCGATTTTCCCTGCAACCTGTGCGTACCCTTTTCGCGCTACAAAGTACATATTGCACTCTATAGAAATAAATGAAAGCAGATTATTTTGCACCGTGGCAACGCTGAACGCGTTGCCGCCCTCGAGATTTCCTCGCGACACAGATTCCATCGGCTATCGACAAACTCGAGGACCGGGGATCGTCGGACCACCCGATGTCCCTGCGATGCGAAGCATCCCTCGCGACCGCAGAAATTCAAAGGAAGCCGAAAGCTTGGGCCTAGGCGGTTCGGGCATTTAGCGGCGTGCGCCCAGCGAAACGCGTGCACGTTCATTCGGCACGAGCTTCTTTCCTCCGTCGCATCGGCGTGGATGCAGGGTCGCGGATGCAGATGTCCATTGTGCTACTATAATTGCTAATGCGTCCATTACATCACGCTGATATGTACACGCGATACAAGCGTGATTCAGGGAAATCCTGTTGGCGCTAACGTCATTAGCGTCGTGTTTGCCGCGAAAACGCGCGGATACTTATTTCCCGTCCGCGAATCACCGTCGCTTCCTAAACGTACATATGTATACCTGCTTGGTACATACATATTGTACCTTTTGCGTCCCGCTCTTAAAGCGGAGCAATGTGATGTTGAATCGAGCTCTCCCGTTTGATCGTCTGAAATTTCGCTTCCGATTCAGGAAACGCGTGCAATTCGATGCATTCCTGATTTCACCATCTATTTCGTTCGCGAAATCTACCGCGCTGTGTGTTTAGTGTTTATCCATCTCGTTCCTAACGCAACGGATCGTGAATGGGCGTCGTATTGTCCGAATGAGTATCGTCCTTGGGCGTATCAAGTTTCTTACGATGGAAACGCTGGAATTTCAGCACTCGAAAGATTTTACGATCGCGGTAAACACCATTCATATTTCCGCTAGCAAGCTGGATCTCGAAACTTTCGTGTATTCTCGTCGCGAGAATGATCCTGCAGGGGTCGTGCATTCGCCTCCGAACCATAGCGATTCGCTAACCCCGATAATTGTCCCGACAAACACACGGGCATCGAGGCAGCAAGGAGAGTGAGGCGTCTTCGAACCAGATGCTGGACTAATTGCCCGAAACTTTTAATAATACACAAGAAAAGAACGTTACGAAGCTACTAAAAGATACAACCAGTCACCTGTGCTGCTTCGGACCAATCGTCCTACGGCAAAACGCACGCGGCTCACTACATCGTCGATTGCAAACATGGAGCAAGTATATATGTACTCCGGGAGGTCGCCGAGGCAGCTGAATTGAACATATTGTCAGCCGTCAGGAAGCGTGCGGACTGCGCATTCTCTATACTCTATGCTCCTGCGCATTCCCGCCAGTCATAGTCGCGTTCCCGCCAATTCTCATTTGATACTCGATGCAAGCGAAAGAGACGCCGTGGAACAGAATGCAACTGAAATTGGAGATAAATCCAAGTTTGTAATGTTTGTTGCACTGTAGAATAAGTGAACTATTTCCGTCAAACTAATATTTGTCTTGCCTTAACTTTATTTAATTTACAATTCCCACCGTGGTGAATGTCCGGATGATTCAAGTGATCACTGTTCGTGAGCGGAGGACGCTCGAATCAGTGTCGCACTTCTGAGTCGGTATGGCAGTCGCTTTGGCCCACAAAAGTCCATAAGGTGATTTGTCTATTCATGCATGCATCTCGTCTGTGCTACTGCATACTGGAATACTCGACATGCGACAATCACCTGCCACGTATCCGGGAGCAGTGCCGTATGTACATATGCACATGTATGTATGTGTGTATGTATATACGTGAAACTGCAGACTGTTGGTGCTCCTCCCGTGGCTAGCGAGAGCCCCGTTCGATCATCCTACTGTATTTATCATTCGTGTTTGCTTAATGGATTCCTTATGCATTTAATATTGAGCTTTCGTGGCGTGAATTTGGGAAACTAGGCAACTGCAAATCGCAGCTCGATATTAAATGAGCGCAAGGAATCGGCTCCATTCACCGATCGGATGTCGTCTCATTTCCGTCGCATCGATCGTATCGAGGAAGAATTGCAAAATGAGCGAGGCGAGTGGGAAGAAGGGTTAGCCGACAATCGGCGACACGAGCCGATCCATCCCCGCCGCATTACCGACCGATCTCTGCCGTTTGTTTAGAAAAGTGGTAGGGTATAAACTGGTGGGGATACCATCTGCTCTTACAATTAGCTCTTAGTGCGATTGCCGTGTATTGTGTATCGATGTGGCTTTATGGAGCGCGGCAGGTTGCAGCCAACGAAGTAAGCTTGCAGTCGTTAATGTCCCTACCGCGTAAAATTCGAGGCCGTTTGAATATTGCGCTGTGTTTCAAGCGAGATTCACAAAGTTCGGACCAAGCGATTCGACGGGCGAGAAATGCGCGGACAGTTGCGGAGAAGATTGCCATCGGATTGGTAGCGTTTTGTCGTTCGGCCGATTTTATTCGATTAAACGAACCCAAATGGATTCCAACTATTAATGGACATCCTTAAACTAATACATATTCCATTTAAAGAAGTTAATCGTAGAGGCGCAGAGTGGTTCAGCCGGACTGCGATAAAACCACATTTACGAACATTTCGATGGAGTTGGATAACAAGATAAAGTGATGATCATTTAGAATTTAGAGTGTATTTTGCGTTCTCGTATGTACGAGTGTGGGGTGTATGCATATGATACGCGCGCGCACACACATGTATGCATATCTACACTTGCACTCGCGTATTCACGATGGCTACAAAATTTCGTCCTCTCTCGTCATATTTTTTTACCAGTTCAATCCTTCAACCTGTTGCGCCGTCCATATTCCTTCTCCTTTTATTTTATTCCGAGTGGATAATGGGGCGAATATGGTTTCGTAATATCGAAAGTGACAAGTGAACGCAGATATTATTGTCGGTGTTGCGCGGTGCGATTGTTGTGCGATACGCGAAACAGCTACATTATACTTTATTATAGGCACTTGCATGTATTTTTCGATGAAACATCGATCTTTATTGAGAAGGAAGATTCGCGGTACCGATCAATGCAAGATCGGTGGAAAAGCAAAGTGCTTGATGGCACGCCTACAATTAATAAACTTGACAAACGCATCACTGGGTCGATTTAATTTTACGTAAGACTCGCTTGCTCTACTCTGACAATGAGCGTTGTACGCTACATAATAGATAGTAGTGATAAGTATGTAATAACGGACTCTAGTCGCCTCTTAATATTTAATTATATTATTTCAGCGTTAGGGTCGTCTGTCTTAAGTGAGATTTTTCATTGCCCAAAGCATCGATAGCGAAGCATTTTTTAGATTCGTGTCATCGAGTATAGTCCTTGGTATAGCTTACGACTTACGAGAAAGTGGGTCTTCTAGCAGGAACCTAATTGGTTGCCGTTAGGAAACATACTTTCACGGCGGAATTACGTGAGTTTCTGGCAAACTAGTGAAATGTTACCAATGGAAATCATTTTCACTCGTATATATTTTCGTATACATATAGTAGCGCTTAGAAAATACAGAATCGATATTTCGTTGATTCTATGTAACGTATTTAGACGGTTCCGGTTTAGCGTATTTACGTAGATAGATAATTGATGAAAGCAGTATGTATGTAGTAGTTGTCAAGTGGCGCGGAATTGGAGAGCAAAGCGAGTACACAATTCTTTTCCGGTCTATTTTAAGATAGTAGCGCTCGTAAAACCTCCGCGGTTTTGTACCGCGCTTCTTGCTGATAAGATGTCGCTGGAGTTGGTCGTGGCTTATTGTCGTGGCACGCGATAAATTGCTTAACAATCGTTTATAGTATATAGTTTATACTTTGTAAGATAATTCTTTATAGGGACAAAGTGCTTCTAAATATCAATATTTTTTGGTTCTACGATGCCTTCGCTTATCGCAATTCCCGGAGAAAGTTGTCCGAATTGTCACGGCGTATTTAGTACTTGCGCGTGCAATTTATACGGTGCTTTGTATCTACGCTTTGTTTTCTTTTGCCAATACTCTGTACCCTATACTCTATGCTCTATACACACGCGATGGGTATGGAAGTTTTACACTTATTTCGCGTTAGAGCCTTAAAAAACACGACCGATGCGAGGTCCATCATAGCTGGAAAGACAGAAAAGTTGTAACCTTGGTGGAAAAGCGAACTTTCTATCAGCCTCGATCTTGAAGAATCTTTGTCTTTCGTCCGCTCTATCTCAAGCGTATATCTTTATTTAGAAAGAATATCGTGGCATGCGCATCCTTCGCGCACAGCTGCTACTCGCATCACGATCCTTTCATTAGCGCAAACATCCATTTTCGAGGTATGTAAGTACGTAGACAGCAAGTTTGTCGCTTAAAATGTTGATTCCATTGGTAATATGAAATTTGTATTACTGAAACGCAAGATTGTGGCTCCTTAGTCGTTATCTGTTGTTCCGTTTGCGTTATCGGCCGCACACTGGGGAGGAGCGAAGCATAAGACACGATGGAAGCACATTAATTCGGATAAAATTCAGAGCGACGTCGATGGGTGACGCTTGGAAAAAGAAACTCGCCTGTTTCATTATTCGCGTCGAGTAAAAGTACTCGGGTTGGCTGGCGCAATTAACGAGCTCCACCAGCAATTCTCGCTAGACTGCCGTTCTTTTCTACCTGGACACGTTCAAACAGACGTATGGTTGCTTAGCTGTTCGCTATCGCGCAAATGTTGATATGTATATCTCGTTTGAAGTGTTCGAATGAAAATAGAGCGACGGCCACTCTTACATAACGTTGTCAATGACGCTCTATCGTAAAACCTATGAACGTGCATTAAATTCTTTATTACGCCGCGAACCCACTGTACAAAATTTCCCAAAAATCAAAGAATTCAAAAAGAAAGTAAAAAGAAGATAGACATTTCTTTCTCCTTTGTACGGTTTCTTTGTGTAAAAAGAGAAAGTGTTAGAATCTTCCTCATTGCCGACGCACGCGCGCGCGAGAGTGAGGCAAACGGTGTATGCATATGCATAGCGTGTAAGCAGCCCCGAGTGGGGACATATACGCGCATGCGCGAGTAGTACACACAGCCAATAGTGACGTCATGGAACACCGAGATAACACTTTTATCGCCGCGGACCTGTCATCATCGTCGTCGTCGTCGTCGTCGTCGTCGTCGTCGTCGTCGTCGTCGTCGTCGTCGTCGTCGTCGTCGTCGTCGTCGTCGTCGTCGTCGTCGTCGTCGTCGTCGTCGTCGTCGTCGTCGTCGTCGTCGTCGTCGTCGTCGTCGTCGTCGTCGTCGTCGTCGTCGTCGTCGTTGTTGCGTCGTTGCGTTGTTGTGTTGTCGTTGGCGTGTCGTACGTACGTACGCACGTATTACGCGTGACGCACAGTCGCGCAGTTCAGTTTGAGACGCCGAACGAGTATCACGCGTAGTACTGGCTCCGTTTTGTCGACCACTGCGCGAGTTCAAACACGACGCAAATGTTTCAGTGCGAACCAGAATTTCGTGACGTATTGTGACATATTCGTCGAGAGGCCACGGATACCTACCGTAGTCGAGAACTACTGTTGGAGTGGATTTTTGCTTTTCTATACTCGTGTCTCGCAGAGAAGCGTGGCAAGTGTAACGAGCGTACGAGCGGCGTTACAATTTGGCATAGCTGGAAACTTAGTGAGTTCTAACCCCCAACTTGCTTACAATTTTCTTAAATGGTGTATCTCGCTTTCCCTTTTCACGTCCCACAGAGATTGTTTTCTTTTCTTTATCAAAGTGCTAGTGCGCCACTTTGCTGAATACCATTGATTTTCATTGCGACCTTTTGGTAATCTCTCAGCAATATTCCTGAAAATTCTCATTTTTACGAGTCGCACAGCAACACAATGGAAACGAGCGTGAAACTGAGCACAGTGGAACGTAACCTACGACGAAGCTTTTGTTCCAATTGCAAATATGTACATTTATTCCGGTTCAATGCAAACGTCATATGCCTTGCCTTAACGATCTATAGGTGTGAAAAAGTGCCCTATGAAAACAGTGGCCATAGTTATCGCTATCGGTAAAACAGATTCGCTGAAATCTAGCAGCAAATTAATTAAATTAAAATCATCCGTAGTTATCTTCCCAGTTCAATTGCGTCACGATATTTCACGGTAATGGAAAAATACTCGTCACTCACTCGCAACAATACGCGTAAACGATCCGAAACGAGAGATAAGTATCGCGTTTTAAGCTGTGGAGTAGCAACGTCGATGTACACGCCCGGTTCAGTGTCCGCATTTATTTATAAGCGTGTAAAGGTACCTCTGTGATTTCTTTTTTTGCCGCACATTCCTTTCAAGGCCCCTGCAAGGAACGAACAGCAATGATGTTTGACCGGGTTGTTCCTGTGCACCGACCGCTTTCTACTTTATACGATTCAATATGGACCTTCGTGAAACTTCTTTTCTTATTTATGCACTGTCTTTGAATCCTATTGGTAGTAGACGGTAAAAAGGATTCATTTGTGTTATTGCGCGTACATATGTATATCTTTTGCTTTCCCTTTATAAGTTTGCGCATTGAAAGACTTATTGACGAAAAGTACTATCCGACAAGAGCGAATAGAAATTCTCAAAGGGTTAAGAATATCCGTGTACCGAAATGACGCGATTAAATGAATCTAATTCTGGCCGAGGTCGAAGCTTCGGTTAATTGCCAAACACTGCGCTACAGTGATGCAAGATTAGGTGAAATGGTATCGAAGTGACCAAGTTTTTGAAACGACCCTCTTAGAATTGAAGAGCATTACCCCATTGGAATTACAGCTGGAAGTAATCGCTACATCATTATTTCGATTGAGATCTACAATAGAAAGCTGGACAATGTAGATGGAATTTCAACATTTTCCCATTTTCCTCATTTTTCACATTGTTCTATTAGATTGATAGGAATACTTGTATTAATCGAAAATCATTTTTATTCGCATTTGATTCGCTTGCATCGTGTAAAGTAATCTCGATCGTGCCTACAGTTACGTTGTTTCAAATAACTGTACCGGAGAAAAATGACGGGGGAGCGAATAGAGAAGGTATAATGTGCGAGGGAATAGAGGAGCTGACTACGTACGTGCATGTGTATGGAGTATAGATACATGCAAGTAAAGTTATGGGTAAGAGAAGGGAGAGGACGACGCGCACGAGTCAGCGACTCCAAAGCAGACTTTACAGGTTAGGTAACGTGTATCCATGGCGTTTTTTCCCCGCAGAGAAAGTTAGCTTAGGCGCACTTGGAGCGTAAAATCGTCTCTCTGTGTACCTCTATTTTTCTCCGTTTCCTTCTGTTTCACGTACCTGGGAAATTAACCAGCTATCGGACGATAGTTATACTTACATTTGTTCGATAGCATTGCCATTAATATACATATACAAACATATGTGTATTGTATGTACATATACCGTTTGAAACCCATTATGTGCATACTTTCTAAAAGAATATCTCCGGACGTAAGTTCGTGGCACTCAAGTAAAAGCATGGAAAAATAGTATGCATCTGTGCTGTTCCAGCACACTTTTTTCTTGGATCGATCATTAACATGGAAGTAACCAAGTCGTTCGATACATGTGTTCTATAGCCCTGCATCTAGAATCTAGATTCTAGATGAGCAGTTTCACGTAGCGGCCATCTTGTTGATATATAAAGCGTCGGAGGTGCCACCTACCGGATAATTGAACCATTTGGTTTTGAATTTATTTTCGTCTACGTATGATTCAGTTGATCATTCGTGGAATTATTTGGTGCGTAACACGAGAGATTCATTTTCTTGCTAAATGTTAGTAAATGGGTTCGGAAAAGGAAATGTGACTCACTTTGCAGGAAGAATATAAATATTAGCTAACGAGCTAACGGAGCAAATAATCCGCTTTAACGCAACAACTATCAAGCCAATCGAAATCGCCGGTTTTCTGTTTCTGGCTTTAAAATTATTAACAAATATGTATCGTTCCAACAGTTTGATGACTTTCAATGAGACAGAATAGCAATTATATATTTCTATTTAATGTCCACTCAACCAGTTACGTGTCCATAATCTGTCTAAAAACACAGTACCAGAACCTGTCGGTAGTTGAAGCTAGTTTTTTTATTGCAAATTTCGTTACGTTTCACTGAAAGTAATTTTCAGGTTTCCGAATGAAACTATGTACATATTTGAATACAGCAAACATCAGCTAATCCTGGTTCAAGTCTGACGAGAGAATTGTTTCGAAGTCGAAGCTTTTCGAAACTCTCCGCGTTTGATAATTCCCTTGCTTGCATGCGGAAATGAAAAGAAGAGTGTACGTTCTATAAATAGTCATAGCGCATTCTTGTAATCGTTCACGCATGCTCCACGCTTGCGGGATCATTGACATCTTGTCATCTCGTCTACAAATCCCATTTAAATCTAGACAAACAGGTTTACAAACGAAATAATTCCATCTCGTATATACAGGTATACACCAGTTCGAGGCGACTATATCATTCGTTGTTTATACGCACTACTTACGAACTTGTTACTGATTAGTCGAACGATGTGAAAAATGATTGAAAGCTCGAGCAAGGTATGAAAACGATCTCGTATCTGGAATTGAAAATGATGAAAATAATGCAAATAATGCATCATTTTTCCATCGTCTAGCATGTACCGAACAATGCATTGCATACCGATTACTATTATTACGAAAGGGCGA